>PVHT020000065.1:3870116-3963479 GCA_004024745.2 Catagonus wagneri
ACCTATACCACAGCTCACGGCAATGCTGGATCCTTAACCCACTGAGCAAGGCCAGGGATCGAACCTGCAACCTCATGGTTCTTAGTCGGATTCGTTAACCACTGAGCCACGATGGGCACTCCCATGGACTTTGACAATTATAAAGGTTCAATTCAAACATTATACATCACACCTCTATTATTAGAAAGCAGTGGGTTAGGCTTTTCTGGAAAATAACAATAAAAATAAATTTCTTATATTTAATAAATTAATAAATAATGATATTTGTTCCCTAAGAGCTCACCTTCTAGTAGCACGTCTAGTTGTATTCCATAAAGATTACAAGACACATTGTTACATTGCCTAACTTCTATTGTACAGAAAGAATGAGAGTAATTCTGGCTAGAGGCTTCATGGAAGATAAGGGATTTTTCAGGGTCATGAAAACTGGATAGGATTTTGAGGCATAGGTATGACTCAACACATACTGTTACTTTAAGATCAATTAGAATTCTGTTTACGTATGTCTTTTGTCTCTATGAAAAACAAAACAGGAACATTTCTTGGAAAAGATGGGGATTTTTATCTTGAAATAAAATTTAAATGGTGGATACTCTTTGTTTAAATGCCAGAAATGAAATACTTTTCTTTCTCATTATGTGAAATAAATAAGGCTAAAAGCTGGAAAATTATAAAAGTCACTTGACTAAATGAGGCAAGCAAATAAATGCTTTCTAAAGGTCTCAACTCAGTGTGCTCTTTCCCTGAGGCTAGTTGGAACCAGTCCACAGCTACAATTGCTCCATCATATGGGTGGCCAGTCAATGTGGTGCCAGCAATAAAATGTGTAATCAACTTTCACATGTTTTTAGACATTCCCAAATCACTTTGATCATGACTAACAAGAGAACTGCCACTTCAGTTAATAATCTATAAATCCTCAGGGGGAGGTTTAGTCCAATTCTCAGTAGAATATTTCACATTTTATTTAAAAAAATAGAGAATAACACAATCTAGAAATACATTTATCCTTAAAACACTAGTCCATTTTCCATTATGTAATCTTGGTTTAATATTAACATTTAAAATTGTCATTTTCTATAAGTGCAGGGATCTCGATAATTGAAATTTAATTGCTTTTGAAAACACATATACTTTGGATTGCATTTCATGTAGGTAAAATGACAAGTAATAACTTTTATGAAAGCTTTAGAAACTGCTTTTAGCAGTACAACTTGCAGCATCATTGTCCTTCTCCTTGTAGCCGAATATTGCTCAACACAGGGAAAAAAACAGTTATTGTGGCAGAGAAGATGCCAGAGTAAAACTTCACTAAGGCAAGTGCCTTTCTAGCTGGTGAAGATGTTCTTAAATATGTATTAGTTCCATACCAAAGGACACAGTTAACAGGAGTAGTTAAAGGGTACCAAGAAAGCAATGTTTAAGAGCTTGTTGAAAGCAGAAGATGATTTTGAGAGAAAAATTTCAGAGATGACAGCTGTTTAAATTTAACCAAAATCTCTTTTCTATACCAGGAGACATTCAGTTTCCTTTGGCTTCAATATGACTCTTAGAAATCTGTAAGGTTTTAGAAGGCTGCTAAAGCAACACTTGAGAGCCCAATTTAAAGATAGGACATGGTGACATCACTGATACTAACATGAAGGAGGAATAGGTATGAAAGACTGTTACCTAAGACATCATTTGAGAGAAGAATCTTAAATAATGAGAAAGCTAAAAGCTATGCCTTTTTAAACTTCTGTTAACTGTGTGGTTTTTCTTTTCACAAACACTATTAATATTTCCCTTCCTAAAGTAACAGCACGGATATACACAAATACTGCCAAATGCAACTGAAACCAGTAATATCCACATAGGCCTTGCTACTCAAAGTGTAGTCTACAGACAGGCTCAGCCAAGAACTTGTTAGAAATGCAGAACCTGGAAACCCACCCCAGACTTACTGACTCAGAATCTGCATGTTAAGAAGATCCTCGGATGATTCTCATGCCCATTATTTGAGAAGCACTGACTTAAAAACAAGCTTTAAAAAGGCACAGTCCTCTAATCCTTAAAACCCATGCATCTCTGTTTTTTCAATCCGTTATACATTTCTCCATCATCTAAAGCAGTACAGGTGAGTGAGTGGTTAAGAGCAAATGTTTCTAGTAATTCCCTGACCAGACGGCCTGAAGCTCACTTCCAAGACCAACTTGGGCCTCTTGCTTGGTCAGTCCTCCTAAGGGTGTGGCTGTGGGGTGACGAGCAGGTGAGACACATGAAGGCAAGACACACGCTTGATAGGTCCCTTGCCCTGCAGAAAGGAGTAGCAAGTGGGAAGCGGGTGGGGCTATTCTCAAGTTCAGGTCTCCATTTATACTCACATTCAGGGCTTGTATATGGTAGGCGTTATAGTAATTAATACTAAAAATCATTTGGTCACTATAAAGTTGAGGATGTTATGAAATAGAAAAAGAAATGATTATAATTCCTTCCGCTCTTCCTCCTACTGTGGGATTGGTGGGATGAAGAGTACTAGCCCAGATATCATGCCCTTCCTTTTCATCTATTTTCTCTGCTTCCATTCACACTAGTGTGAGTGGGCACTGCTGAGAACTTTGTTTCCTTAGAGACTCAGAGCTACACTCAGGCTTCCAGGCTCTGTGCCAGAGGAGTCTGACAGTGACACAGAGGGCAGTGTACTTTCCTAGATATACAAGCACAGCTCCAACTAGCATCAGTGGGAGTTCTACAGTCAGATTGAGAGCAGAGTATAGTCTAGAATTGGAAATTTGTTCTCAAGGTAAGGCAGACTAAATGGCCAGATTGCAGAAGAGTCACACCGCACAGTTAAATAGCAAACACGCTCAGAATTTAGAGATGAGTCCACTCAAGTTCATGAAGGAGAAGCAGGTGAAAATAGGTTGAACTACAGGATTAATATTTTTTTTAAATTCTGTCAGAGAAATTATGTAGTAAGCTACTCTTTTATTACAAAGTCTTTTAAATTAGTCATCTCACCAAATTAGAAGATCCTAGAAATAAAAGAAAAATTCTGTGAACCACACACTTTTCTTATGTGCTATTTTCTTTATCTGGCTCCCTTAATTCTACCCATCTTCCAGACCTCAATGTAAATGGGAAGCTTCTCAGATTAGCCTCACTGACCTCTTTTAAATGGATTTGGAGACTCCTGTGTATACTCTTCACAGCACCTGTGTAATCCAAATATTTGGGGGGGTTGCCATTGTGGCTCAACAGTAATGAATCCAACTGGTATCCAAGAGGACATGGGTTCAATCCCTGACTTTGCTCAGTGGGTTAAGGATCTGGTGTTGCCGTGAGCTGTGGTGTAGGTCCCAGACACGGCTCAGGTCCTGCATTGCTGTGGTTATGGTGTAGGCTGGCAGCTGTAGCTCTGATTTGACCCCTAGCCTGGGAACTTCCATATGCTATGGGTGTGCCCCCCCACAAGAGACAAAAAGAATATTTGGGTAATCTTATGTTTGTCTCTCTGGGTAGACAGTAAGCTTCATGAAGACAAGGGCCATGTCTACCTAATTATGTGCCTGAAACACATTGGCTATTCAATAAATACTTGTCAATGATTTTACATATAGAAACCTAAATATAATGCACATATAAGGAGATTCGCAAGAACTTACTGGATCCTCACCGAGACCTATTTACTGTGTAGACACAATTCAACTGAATTTGTTATCTTTTTCCCAAACCAAAACAGACTCAAGTAATTAAACTAGAAAAAAAAAAAAAAAGGGAGGAGAGTAAAGAAGGGATGAAGAAAGCTAAATTGATGGACAGTTTCACAGGTTGAGAAGACAGAGGACCACAGACAAAAAAGCTAAAGAACCTAACCATGGGAAGCCATTATCAGGGGTAAGATATTGCAGAGGGTACCTCTGTAAAACTTTGGAATCCCATAATTAATATTGATAATTACAATTCTCAGCTTTAAAAAAATACAGGTAAAACTATATTCCATACATGCTGCTTAAGAATGAGAGAGAATACATTTTGGAAATGGTTTTAGGAATAAATTATCTAAAAGAGAGTTTATAGCACAATAAAAATAATATTATCCAATATAACGTGTTTTAAAGTTTGTAAAGCACTTTTTCTATACATTATCTCATTTTATTTTCATAAAATATGGGGGGGCAAGCTACAGTTGTCAGGAAAATTTGCTTATGGAGAACACCTCATTCTAGGGCGAAGCTGATGAATTAGGTGCTATTGTAATTTTCTCACTAATATAACATTTAGACATTGATTTTTTCATAAAATTATTGGAAAGATTATGATTTCAAAAAGCTTTATAATCTGATACTTTTTTCAATAATAATTTACTGAGATTTAGACATTATATTGAAATTAAGTTACCTAAATCTTACAAAGAGATGCATAAATAATAGAGATGAGATCTTATAAATATTCAGTAGATGCAAATTTTATTATTTATAATATTTTAAAAGTAGATGTATCCTAGACATTAACTTATAATTTTACATTAATTATGCCCCTGTATTTTGACAGTGCTCTTTATAGAATGCTGAATTTTACAAAAACCACACACACTCACATACAACCTCAAAATCAGGCTTACTTTAAGGTATACCAGAAAGGCAAAAATAAATTTTGTTCCTAAATGTTGCTAGTATCCAGAATTGCATTTAATTTTTTCATTAGAATAAAGAATAATGGCAACAATGTAAAAAGTACAAAGTATATCAGAGATGATGAGGAGAACTTGTTGACAGACAAAAGACAGTCCCAGGAAAGTTGTTTAGTCAATAGCAGCTGTTACATTGCAATATAAAACAGTCTTTATATAAAATGTTCATTTTATGGTTGCTTCTACAGGAGATCAAAAATTAAATATATGCAGGAACATAATTAGAGGATTAATGGCCAAAGCCAATGCACAAAGGGAGAGATTTCCAGGAAAAATGTACTATAAGCAATTTTTTAATGACTATGCTTTAAAAACAATCCTGAATTATAACAACAATTGTTCTCTTGTTGTGTGTGAAAGGTCACATTGAATAATTCCACTCTGATTTTATCCACCCAACAATATCCACCCAACCAGGGACAGGTTTTGCCTCTTTGAGTTGTCAGTGCAGTGATTATAGAGCAACTTTCTTTTTTTTATAAAGTTGTCTTGGTCTAAGCAGGTAATCAAAGGCAAAAATGATCACTGCTTGGAGTTCCCGTCGTGGCACAGTGGAAACTAATCTGACTAGGAACTATGAGGTTGTGGGTTTGATCCCTGACCTGGGTCAGTGGGTTAATGATCCGGCGTTGCCGTGAGCTGTGGTGTAGGTTGCAGACGAGGCTCGGATCTGGCATTGCTGTGGCTCTGGTGTAGGCCAGCACCAACAGCTCTGATTAGACCCCTAGCCTGGGAACTTCCATATGCCATGGGTGCGGCCCTAAAAAGACAAAAAAAAAATCACTTATTTGTAATGCTATAAAACACCAAGTAGATAACCTTGCATTTTGATTTTAATGTGTGCACTAACTATAAGAAATGTGACTATTTTCTAGCTCTTTCACTTTGGTTTTCACACTTCTCTTTCCAAATCTCACCTAGTAAACATTTTCTTTTGTTCTCAAGGATTCAGTATATACTTCCCGTAAGCAGAGGTTTGCTTCCTGCTACAATTAGAGGAGCATTCAAATCTATTCCCTAGCATTAGGTTCTGTTTAATAAGATATTGTAGGATGGCTGACTATGAGCCAAATAGCCGTAACCCTTGTGAGTTAGTTTGAACCAAGACTGGTATTCCAGGCTTCTGAGATTAGCATGATGAAGCTTTCCAGGAGCTTCCATATATTCGTTTTGGTCACAAGTACTGAATTGCTTCAGTCTAACTGGGTTATTATATGTTTTATTCATGGGCCATCATAAGAGCCGCCAAACAGATTATCATGTTTACATCAGACCTCCTTGGAGAGAGAAATTCTTTAATAGTTGAACTAGCAGGGTCAGTCAGCACAGAGATGCCTGCAGGCGACCAAAAAATAAATAAATAAATAAAAGAAGAGAAGAAATGAAATCAAACATTGAGAATTTAAGGATGTCCTTCAGCACTACCAATCAATATGTTTTTATCTCTTGCTGAAAAGGTTATACTAAGGCTCCATCGTTTTGGCGGATTTATTAATTTGTTTTAAGAAAGAACAGATGCAGAGGGGGATGGAAAAGTATAGAGGCCACAGAAATCACCTCACTGGAGTTGACAAATCTTTACAAAATCTATTTATGATATTGTATCTTTTTAACAATTTGGTCTTTTTCAGTAAGCAAAGTGCCACATGGAATCATCCTGTTGTTTCTGCTGGAAATAAATGCACTTTAGCAGATGTTGCGACACCCAGTAGCATATTCTTCCTTTGAGAGTCTCATTTCAAAAGTGATTTAAAAGGACACATTACCTTTTGGCAGGGCAGTAGCTTTACTAGGTTGTGCTTACTTCTTTATTTGTTTAAGGATTTCCCGCCTACACACACACTAACCCCAGCCTTGACTTATTTAGCCTAGCCATTCAGCTTTAGGAAGGAAACTCTATTTTCTGGCTGGAAAGGAAAACGTGAGTTAACAGGTGATATCATTATTCACAGAAATTCTTTTCTTTCAGCTCATCTGACTTTATTATGTGTCATAAGGTCAGTTACATCAAACCACTCAGAATATCACAGGGTGTCCTAGAGGTTCCTGATAGAAACTAGATTCTCTGTAGTTTCATAAGGAAAATAGTCATGGTCTCCTAGAAATGGAAGGTATCTTAACCATCTCTATGTGGAGCACTAACAATTGCATTCTTATTAATATTGGGGCTTTCTAGATATGGTCTCTCATTCAGCGATATATGATTTATAACATCGAGACGTTCTCATACAAAGATATTACAACATTTATTTAACATACTTCTCAAAAGGAATATCGACCACCATTTCCTAAGACTAAGACCCATAGAAGTTAAAAGACCTGATGGTGTCTCTGGCTATTCATTCCAATGACAAACACAATTGTATGAAAAATGACATTTTACAGTTGAAGTTGGGATCAGTAATGCCCTCATGAGAATTTATCGCCTATGTTGCTGATTAAGTAATGAAGTACATCTCAGCTGAAATGTTAAAGAGAATGGTAAAAAGAAATCAAATGTTGGGAGTTCCCTAGTGGTCTGATGATGAAAAGATCTGGCATTGTCACTGCTGTGATGTGGGTTTGATTCCTGGCCTGTGAACTTCCACATGACACAGGTACAGCCAAAAAAAAAAAAAAAAAAAAAAGGAAAAAAGAAAAAAAAAATCAAATTTTTTATCACATATATAGAAAACACTTCTAATCAGTTTTTCCAGAAAAATAACACTTATTTGCTAAGACACTTCCCCTGTGATTTCCAGGTAACTTATTATCTTCATATAATGCATCTTTGCACATCCTCTGCCTGAAATGGTCTTCATGCACTATGTTCATTTGGTAGAGTTTACTAATTATTTAAGATTCAGTTTATCCATCTATTTCTTTTTCTTCTTTTTTTTTTTACAATCCCTTGCAGTCATTGTGAATCACTTCCTTCTTTGTGTCACCAATCCTTTATTTTTGTCTGAGACACATAGTGTTTATTTCAATTGTTTCTTTATTCCTCTCCTTTCTGACTATAATATCTTTTTTGGAGGGATAATGTCAGATTCATTTTTTATTGTATTCTCAGCATCAAGTCCATCGTAATGACATAATAAACACATACAAAATAAATGAACGTGGCCTAGACATCACACACATTAAATCAATTTCAGTCTAAAATTCTACCTAGATAAACATCATAGACAAATTAAATGAATTTACACAGAGACAATATTTATAGGTATCTAGGACTAGAGAGATAGAGAGAAAAATGATAACAGAATACTATCATTCATAGAATAAAATAAAAGTAGTTTCTCAAATTGTCTCAATTATCTGTGCCCTGAGAAAGCTTTTCAGATTTTGAAGATTTAGTATATGTTCTTTTTCAATCACTCTCTAGTAAGCAAGGCAATCACTGAGAAATTTCTTGAATCTATGCCTGGTTAGGGAAGCTCTTGAGAACTGAAAGCATTTGATTCACAAAAAGTTGGTACCATTCATGGAATGCATATTCTAATCACTACATGCTGTTTAAAAAAAATGGGCACTGATTATTTCGGAAAAAAGCACATCAACATTATGATGGCGAAACTAGGGTGGGAATACGGGTTTCTCTGCTTGAAATTTTTTTTAATTGCTCTTCTGAGAGGAGCACAGATATATATGCAGATCTTAATATATTCTGGGGTTATGAGAACATGAGAAAAATATTTTTATTATAAATCTGGGATACAGTTTACCTTACTGCATTGTATATTTTACAAATCTGACATATATGTGAAAATACAAATAGTCATCCTTTCACTTGTTCACTTGATGAGTATTTCTTTGAGTATTAATTATAAGGCATCATACTGGGGACTGTGGAGAATAAAAAGTTTTCCTAGATATGGATAATTTAGAAATACAAGTAAAATAAAATGGTAAGTAAAAAGAAAGAAGATTATTAAGATACAGTATTCTTCTATGGCAATCGAGATATTTTATAACCTGTAGTCATGCTTGAGGCAGGGCATACACAAAACCAATAATCCTTCTAGCTTTGGGAACATATGATAATTTAAATCAAAGACGGACATCCTTCTTTCCTCTTCAAAACTCGAAACTATATTAAGCAACGTTTATTCATCAAAGTTATTTGCTATACTTAAAAAAAGATCTGTAAATCATTTACAGGAAGTACCACGGGAATAAGGAGCCAATTCTCAAAGAACATATGCTCTTCACCATCACGCTTCTAAACTTGACTTTAGTATGGCCTGCAAATGCCTGAACCCCACAAATGGAACGTTTAACAGCAAGACCAAATGGCCAAATGCTCACCACCTGCTCATGCCCTCTTACAAACAGTCAGGTCTAACCAAATATGGCCAAATGCAGTCATTAATTAAGAAGATTCAGACCAGAGTATTATTACCAAATTACATGGAGGTAATTTTGCCATCAGTACTTGAAGAATGTTTAAGCAGATTGTATGCTTTTTCTTCCCTGTACTCTCTCACATTTAAGTAATACTTACCTGATAGGTATTCATAATTATATGCAGATAATAAGAAGCTATGCAGTGGGGAGTGGGGATGGGTAGGAGGCGCAATCCTGCTGTTTTCAACCCATTGGATTATAATACAGTGAATAACTAGGGTAACCATATAATGTATTGTTAAAACTGAGTGCTTTTCAAGTGAAATGGGATACTATTTTTAATTACTCCAGACAATTGGTATAAACTGGGACTATCCCAGGCAAACTGAGATCTACAACTATTTAGACAGAACTAGACAATTTAAAGGGAATTAAGGTATCAGTAAAAGTTAGTTGTTGTGATTTCCTAGGGAAGGCTTGTAGAACTACTTTAAATACTTAAAATATTTAAGTTTAAATATGTTATTTTCAAATATTTGTAGCAATAAGCAAGGTAAAATCAGAGGTGTTAAGTCTTAGAATACATAGAATTAAGCCTAGTATTCAAAATAGTACAAAGAGAAGCACATTTAAGTAAAACAGAAGATAAATGAATCTCTATGATTAGAAAACTTTCATCCCTTGATGATTTGTTTCCCAGAATCCTATAAATTTACTCTGAAATCCTCTATAAATTGAATTGTTACTGTTTTTCTGTGTTCCCTGCTAGACTGTATGCCTTGAAAGATCCAACTTTATCTATCATTAAATTGCACACTGTATGATCCAAAGTAGTCAATAAATATTTTTTGCCAAACTTATTAATATTGATAATAAACTTAGAAAAACAGGATTGGATAGCTCTATTTGAATATTAATACTCCTTGTTAGGTAACTGCTGTATTCTCTGTTCTTTTGAATCTTAATGTTTGTCTTTTTTCAAAGAGCCCTTTTCCACTAAAACCTGGAAAAAGAAGCTTATAAGAACTAAAAGTTCTATAAATTTTCACCATAGGATACCTCTCTACTGCAACACAGGAAGAAGTAGTTTGGAAATTGAATGTGGATGTGGCTCTGTGCAAATCATCTATTTACTTTCAGAGGTGTTAGCTCAGTTGGTGAGAAGACAGCTCTAATAAGGGTAAGGGTGGAGGGTTTATTAGCTTTACACAGAGAAAAACTGCCCCAGAGTCACAGAATGAACCTCCAAGCTCAGTGAGTTCTCCTGGGTCACAAAAAGAGTTCAGATTACTCAATGCAACTAATTAACAGTTTGGAAAACAAGCAGCTGATGGTAGATCTAATATACAAAAGACAGTACATTATTACTTTGCAGAGTGCTTAAACAAACTGAACACATCAAACAATTGTAAACGTAGGAAGTGTACTTTTGTCTTCTGTCCCCTTTAGACCACAACTCTAAAATGAGCATAATTAGGGGAGGAAATTTAAATAGACATTCTTAGACTACATCCAATTCATTACTGGAATCTCCGCATGGGAGGAAGAAAATATGGCTATGTAGTATTGGTAATAGACTGTCAAAAGGGTAAAAATCAATCTGAAAATCATCAGTAGTGATCATATTAGGCATTTGTGGAGTGATAGATTCTGAAAATATTTGTGTATTGAAATAATGGTTTTCTTTGCAGAAGTGTGCTTTCCCACACACAAACATCATTTCATTGTATCTGAAGCTCTGCTTTTTCAATAAACATTGATTCATGGCTCACTACATAAATTAATGCCAGAAAAAGAACGTAATTTAGAAATATTTTTGATACATTCTGTTAAATTCAGTTATGAGACATTCAATTAGAATGTTAAACTAGTCAGATGTACTAAAAGAAAATGAAGAAGGTAATGGTGACATGTAACAACCATCTACAAGTCATTTGGCAATCATGAGAATTATTAACAACCCTTGCACACATGGCAATGTTCTCGTGTCATGGATGTTGCACATCTTGTAGTAAATCCATTTTTTAAATGAATGTACTCTGGGTAGGTTGATAAAAGGAGCCAATTATTTTGACTGTGTTCTCAAATAAGGATGAAATCTGGATCTCAGAAAGAGAAAACCTAGATAGAAAAGAAGCTTTATATTAAACTCTTTTACAGAATAGTTCCCGTCTGGGTTCAAGGTTTACTTCTTTCATCACTGATATGCTCTTTTCGGGACAGGTACAACAAATATTCATCATTACTTTTTCATAAATGTAACTAGTAGGAGTTCCCTAGTGGCCAAGAGGTTAAAGATCTGGCATTGCCACTGCTGTGATGCAGGTGTGATTCCTGTCCTGGGAACTTTCCCAGGCTGCGGGTGACCACCACCAAAAAAAAAAAAAAAGGTAACTTTTATAGCAGAAACTGGTGCAACATTGTATATCAACTATGCTTTAATAAAAAAAGTTACTAGTTAGCATTCAACAAGGCACATTTGGTATTAGAAGCAAGCATTTAAAAATATAATGTTTACATACACAACTAAATAATGACACGAGTAAACATCAATGAATATGCTGTATCATATGGGGTAAAACTCAGTGAACCTATCAGGAACATTCTTCTAGGTGCAGATAGGCCTGTTGACATGCCATTCTTTCTCTTTTTATGGTTTATAAATAACTTACCTGTCCTCATAACAGTGAAATAAGGACACTCACCCACACCCCTCTCAGGACTGATTCTGCTTCTCTTGCAAGAGAATTGAGAGCTGGAGACTTAGGGGCTTAGAGTGAAGGTATCAGAAGTGCTATTTCTCTTAGGATGTTTTAACCGTGAGGGAATTTCTTTAGCAGACCAGATTCCAGAGACCTAATGCTGTGCTATAAAACAGAATTTGCTTTATTATTGGGTTCTAGTGAAGCCTTGGATTTCTGTCTTTCCCTGGTAGAAAGGGCATGTCTCTCTGAACATTTTAAACTCACGTAGGGCATGTGACAAAATGTCTCAGAATGCTGTTCTTTAATACCTGTTGCTGCAGAAGGTTCAGAGGTTAATATATCTAGAGTTTCCTCAGAAAATATTGTGGTAGATAGTGGAGTCAAAAGAACATCAGCCATCTTTGATTGAAAGTCAGACCTCCAGTGTGCAGAACTGAATCCTAGGAATACAGTTGAGAGATGGCTAGGCCCATAATAAAGGTGAGATTCAGAAAGAAGATTAAATATCCTGACAAGATCGCTGAACTAGTTAGAGATAGAGAGGGCCCATCCAAATTAAGATAGTTCTCCATTCATAGATCTTTAAAATGGAGAGAATGCCTATGTCCCAGGACTATCCAAAGGTTAAATATTTGAAACATATGTTAAAGGGCTAAGCACAGCAATCTTCTTCTCTCTGTGACCTGTCTTGAGTCAGCACTCTATTAAGGCTCTGAGCTAGCTGCTGCTGGAGACACAATAGTCATGACACTCCTCCCACACTGCTGGAGATTTAGTGGGAGACAGAAGACAATAACTTATTATAGGATGTTTTTAGACATTTACCCCAATATGTGAAACAGATAAAAAGGGGGTACTCTGTTTGAAGGGGTGTGGGTGTCTGTAAAGAAGGAACTGGTCCACCCACTCAGCCTTTCCCAGCTGCCCGAGTGGACCGCCTCCTTTGACCCTGGGGCTCAGAAAACAGTCATTAGGAGAGATAATCTCTGAGGGACTTTCAAACATAAAATCCTCATTTCTACTGCAGATACACAAATATCTGTAATCAAAAGCACAAAAATGATAGCAACCTAACATGTATGTCCACTGAGGCAGAGTGAGATCACATTTGCTTGTTGGGTAGAAGAGGAAAGAGGAGGGTCAGCGATGATATCACAAAAAACGTGGCCTTTCACAAGAATGGGTAGGATTTTAAGAGGCTGAGATCACCACTGAAGAGCAAGGAGAGGAATGAAATGCATGTATCAGGAGGAAAGGCAAAATATGGTAAGACAAAAGGAAAGGAAAAAAATACAAAGCATCTTTGAGACATTGAGTAACCCTGACTTAACTGGAGCTTCAAGTACAGATGTGTAGGAAGTATGAGAGATGCAGCTGAAACCGGAGGCAATAAAGGACTGTGCTAAGAAGCAGATTTTGGAGTCAGACAGATGTGGGTTTGAGTTCCTGTTCTGACAATCACTAGTTGTGTGTACAGAGGCAACTGACTTAACCTCTGTAGCTTCAGTGTCCTCCTCTAAAACATGGAGCCTCGAATACTACTAATAAATGAACATAGTAGCTCTTATTGAGCACTTACTCTGTGCCAAGCATGGTTCTAAGTATTTTGAAGATGTTGACACAGTTAGTTCTCACAATAACCCTGTGAGCAGATACTGTTGCTGTTACTATTTTGCAGATGAGAAGACTGAGGCAAGAGAGGGTAAGAAACCTGTCCAGCAAGTCACCTGTCACACAGTAAATAAGAAAGGGATTGGAATCCAGGCTTTCTTGTTCTGGAATCTACCTCATTATTAAAAGTTTATCCATCTACCTCATAGAGTATGGTGAGAATTAAATGAGATAACCCCTACAATATGCCTGTGATGAGATTCAGGACCTACTATCCCAAATTGCAGTACCCTGGCACATGAAATATTTTAAGCTAAAGGAGAATGAAAAATGGCATAAGCAGGGAGGTCAGAGCCTTTCACTTATGCCCTTTTCCTCTGAACAGGTCATAAAACCTTTATGTGAAAGGTGCCCTCCCTAAGCCTGGAGGAAAGAAGCATTCTAATCTCAGAAGACAGGAATTCCCTTCGTGGCTCAGTGGTTAACGAATCTGACTAAGAACCATGAGGTTGCGGGTTCAATCCCCGGCCTTGCTCAGTAGGTTAAGGATCCGGCGTTGCCGTGAGCTGTGGTGTACGTTGCAGACGCGGCTCGGATCCCGCGTTGCTGTGGCTGTGGCAAAGGCCGGCAGCTACAGCTCCTGTTAGACCCCTAGCCTGGGAACCTCCATATGCCGCGGGTGCGGCTCTACATAAAAAGGCAAAAAGACAAAAAAAAGAAAGAAAAACTAATCTCAGAAGACAAAGAATTGCCAAGAAGAACTCTGCAAATAGTCTTGCTAGGTTTCACCTAGTTCACTACACTTACCTCAGTCTCATTAAACTAGCATATTTTTACAGGACTGCCCACTCTTCATCAGACTTAGACTATATATACTCAGGTCTGTTTCTTTAGGTCTTAATTTCCTTATGAAAGCTCCCATGTCATTTAAAACTTATCTTACATAAACCTGTTTGATTTTCTTCTGTCTTTGTCAGTTTAAATTTCAGACCCAACCAGGGATTCCAAGAGGTTGATTAAAAACTTCTACCTCCCCTACACTCACCAAGTGTCAAGCACAGAGTGAGGGTATAATTGAATCCATCTTAGCCTGGAAAAGGACAGAGAGAGAGAATTTAAGCCAGGTTACACGAAGGCTTTTGAATACCATACTTATGGGTAGTTTTGATGTTTTCCAAAACAAAAATTTCCAGTTGGCAATTTTTAATTACATATGGGTTGAATAGGCTTGTGGTATGATCAGAAATGTGAACTAGAAAGATCCAGCTTTTCAAATACCTCAACTCATAAGAGAGGATTCTGGATCAATTATACCTCTATTTTATTTTAATAGTCATTAAATGGGCCAGAAAAAAAGTGGTGGCAGTGGAGGTGGAAAGGAGGAAACACAGATGTAAAGCTATTGAAGGTAATACTGAGCTGGAAGGTGGAGCAAACAAAAGATGACTCAAGGTTTCAAGGCTGGGTGACTGGGAGGACACTGCCAATGCCATTAATAGAAACACAGACATCAGGGGGAGAAGCTGGACGTTTACGGGAAAAATGATGATTGCATTTTTTTACAGATTGAGTTGAAGTGATGACAAATCATTTAGGTGGAGATACAGAGCAGACAATCAGCTCTGCAGAAACCCAGCTCCATATAACAAATAAACAATAATGTCTAAACTTTTATTCTTAGGACATCCTTTTTGATTAAATATTTTGAGCACATATATGTGTTTATAAATTGCACATATGTCTGTATACTATAAAAAATGACATAGGAAATAGTAAATAGAAATAGAGATTTCAATTTTTTCCCTATGCTTCAGTGGATGCTTTTGATTATCCACTGGTAGGCATGTACCCTATTTTGGAGACCACTGAAATATCTTAGATATTTTCTTTTCCAGTATTGGGAAGCGGACTAAATTCATTTGCACTGAACCAAATAACCTCTTTTTATCTCTTCTCGTGAATGAAAATTTCCCTTTTTCAGAATCTCTCTCTCTTTTCTGTTTATGGCAGCATCTGTAGCATACGAAAGTTCCCATGCCAGAGGCTGAATTGGGACTGCAGCTGCAGGCCTATGCCTCAGTTTACGGCCACACTGGATCCTGAACCCACTGAGCCAGGACAGAGATTAAACGTGCCTCCTCACAGAGACAACACCCGGTCCTCAACCTGCTGAGCTACAACAGGAACTCCTTAGGATGTCTTAACAATGTGCATGGGAGAAAAAGGACTAAAGACTTCATTGTCCTACAAACTCTCTCTCACATGTGTGCAAAAAGTCCCATGTATAAGAATGTTCAATGTCACATTGTTGCTAAAGGTGAAAATAACCTAAAATCCATCAGGAAAGAAAAGATAATACAAATTATGATACATCATTTTATGAAATAAAGCATTAAAGTAAACTCACATGTACTGAGCTAGGAAGGAATCTCCAAAACATACTGTGAAGTAAAAACATAAATTGCAATAGAGACAATGTCTTATGAAGAATTTCCCACAACCTACAAATCACTTTGAATATATGTATATATGTATTTCATTGAATTACATTGAATCTGAAGAAGCCTGTAGATCAACTACTATTTATAGGAATTACAGCATGCAGAGGAATATGCTGGATAACACCAAGAGAAAGCAATTGGGAAAATCCAAACTGGAGGGATCTATTTGAGACCAATGATTAAAAGATTCACTTTATTCAACAAATTACAATAATGTAAAAAATGAGGAAGAGCCAGAAGGGAATTATGATTAAAGAGACTTAAAAATCCAAAATTGGAAAAACTATATAGTATTTAAGGATGTCCACTTGAGTAACATATAATACCCTCTGTATTGTATATTTTTTTATAGTAATGTGCTCATGTATTATTTGTATAATTAAATATAACATTAAAGACAAAAAGAAATATGGTATATATAGGGTGATTTGCTGGAATGGAAGTTCTAGATGTGTACTGGAATGAGAATTCCATTTATTAACAAAGCTAAAGATGGATTTATATTTATCAGAATATTATGTTCAGTATATTACATATTTCCATTAGGAAACCTTAAAATGTAGGTTATTTGCAGAATGAGTGAAATGAGTTAGACTTTAAGTATGTTTTCTCTAAGATTACTAAATGTTCTTGGCTTTTTTCTGATGGATTCTCAAATAGATATGATGAATTTTTTGTTAATTGATGTCTCTGGTCCTTGGGCTTAGATCCTAAGATAGTGTAAGAAAATAGGTATTAGTCACAAATAGGAAGGTTATTAACTACTGAGATGAAAATCTCCTGGTTGATGGCAGGAGTGTTCTGTTATTCAAACTGATGCCAAAGTACAATGGACCTTCGATTCTAAAGGATGACTGAGTTCAAGAGTGGTGGAAACTTACAGTGAATGAGAAAATTACTATTGTTTTGGTATTACTTATCCTCCATATTTGCTTCAGATCTTTTTTTTTTCCAGAATTACATCTTCATTTGGTTGCATTATGTAAGTTTGCAGAATTTTTTGCTTACTGAAATACCTTTATAAACCATTGCCATTGTTTTATTAAGCTTATCTGCTAGAAGAGTATTTGATTTGTGGGTAAGAATTATGAATCTATTAGCAAGGCTCTGTCTCAATCCACTTGTAGAAGCTCTTTTCAACGTATTTTTGGTTTGATATTTAGATACTAATAGAGATTAAAGAAATTATGTACTTTTTTCTCCTTCATTCTTGTAACTAGTAGAGAACTCTAAACTGAAATGAAGAAAGAAGAAAACCCAGTGTGCATCTTTCCTTTTCCACGACCAACAATTTCCAAGCTATTTTGCAAATATAGGACAGCTGCTTTATTGAGCTAAAAAAACACTACAAAATGTAATGATAGCACTTTGGACTCTATTCTGATCTCCCTTAAACTCCACACAGCTTGGATTTTTCTGTAATTTTAATGAAAATGTGGCATGGCACATCTCTCTCATTTAAATTATGCACTGTCAGTATTTTCCTTCTTTGCAACTGAAGCACTTCTTGGGAAACTTGCCAGGTACATGGGGGAGGGTGAAGGCCGAAAATAGAAAATGGAGGTGGGGGCGGGGAAGAGAGCCGGACTAAACAAACACCCTCTCCACTTCGCCACGTCTTTAAAGACTTGCAAATCACTGGGAAATGGGGTACAGAAGTTCAAGTAGGATTAAGGTAGCTTTAGCAAGCCTAAATGGGGCTAAACAGAGGTCAGAGTAGGGCTACAAGTCAAATTTTAAAAACTTTTTTTCTTTTTTTGCTTTTTAGGGCGGCACCAGCGGCATATGGAGGTTCCCAGGCTAGGGGTCTAATCAGAGCTACAGCTGCCACCGTGCGCCACAGACACAGCAACTCCAGATCCCAGCCATGTGTACAATCTAAACCACAGCTCAGGGCAACTCGGGGTCCTTAACCCGCTGAGTAGAGCCAGGGATCTAACCCTAAACCTCGTGGTTCCTAGTGGGATTCGTTTCTGCTGCACCATGGCGGGAACTACCTAAAAACTCTTTTGATTTTGTTAAAAACTAACACGACTTCATTCATTTTAATAGGATATCAGGGCTGGATAATGTGGAAAAGTGAATAATAAAATTTTTCATTGTCCTTTTCCTTCACCTATCATGCTCTTTTGTTTTCTAAGCAAAGATCAATCATTCATGTATTTAACATGTATTTTTTGAGAGTCTGAGTGAGGAATAAGACTAAGAGAGTCCCAGCTTACTATCATCTATGTTATGAGTCCATCTTTTGTAGAATTCATACATATATAGAAATGAGGTTCCTTTGGGGAAAGGTGATTTAAAGAAAAAAACAAAAGACTGGGTACCATATTTATGTGAGAAATAAGTTGCATTGGTACTATTTGAAAAACCACTTTTCACATTTAATTCTCACTTTGGTCTGGTATGATAAGCACCATTATCTACCTATTTTACAGATGCAGAAGGATAAGTTTTAGAAAGGTTAGGAAATCTGTGCCCATCATCTTTTAGTGGCATAGCTATGACTTAAAGTTGGATCTTCTGCTGAGAAGTCAGTACTGTTCTCATTATGGTGTGGTGGTTTGGGAATCTGAACAATTTGGGTTTGACTCACAAACTACTCCTTACTATGACCTTAGGCATGTTATGTTCTAAGGCTGTTTTCTCTAAAATGGGGATCATGATAAAACCTCGCTCCAAGGGCTGTGGGACAGTCTAAATAACACAAAGTCCAGACTGAGAAATCGTTAGTTAGGATAGATAACCCCGTTTTTTTTTCTTTTAGGGCCACACCCTTGGCATATGGAAGTTCCCAAGCTAGAGGTTGAATTGGAGCTGTAGCCACTGGACTACACCACAGCCACATCTACGCGGGATCTGAGCCACGTCTGCGACCTACACCACAGCTGTTGGCAACGCTGGATCCTTAACCCACTGAGCGATACTAGGGAAAATGCATTCTCATGGACACCAGTCAGGCTCATTTCTGCGGAGCCACAACAGGAATTCCTAGATTAACCCATTTTTCAACCTAGATCAGAAACTCCCTGTTACTTTTCTAATGAATGGAACCCTAAAAACAAAGAAGTTCCAGTTGGAGTAAAAGAAAGATGTTCTAGAATAGAATGGAAATCAAACCTTAGTGCATCTTACTGTCGAGTCTGGTGCTGGGGTGTCCAAGGAAGTCTAGGGCCTTGGCTTGAAAACACTTTTTCCACATAAGTCAAAAGATGTTTTAAACTGCAAATTAGGGGGGGTAGGAGGAACAAAGTGATAGCATTTCTGTGACAATCCTGTTATAAATTCTTTCAGTCAATATCTTATTGAGATCTCTTGCACAGAAATAAGGAGGAAGGGGATTTCTACTGCACTTTAGGGCAGGGCAGGTGGAAAAGAGATAGAATTAGGTAAGAGCTTGAATGCCTTTGGCCTGAATGGTGGAAGCCTGAGGGTTCTAGGTGCTTGCATCGAGGAGTGGGGTGGGAGTGGGGGTGGGGGCGGGGGTGTTCCAAAAGAGGGAGTCCAGAAAATGTGGGAAAATTCCAAAAGAAACTTCCTTTATTCTGTGATGTAGGTTGGGGATTGTTAACTGCCTGATGTCAATAAAAATCATCTCCCAGCTTGTCTGTGTACCGCTGGCATGGTGCTGATACCCGAACTGGGAAATTTGGCTGGGGCAAACCCTGCAATATAGCACAGTGCTCCTGTTCCAAGTGTCCAAAGGGTTTGGCAGGCAGACACTTGTCCAGCAGCATGAGTCAGAATCCCTGGGAGTGCACAGCTTGTTTTCTTCTCTGAAACCTGCTGGCATTCGTTATTTAAATTATACCTTTAAAGATCTTCCCTGAAATATTTCCAGCTAGGAAGCTCAGGAATTCATCTTCCCCATACCACTAAAAGGGATGGTTAGAATGAAACTGAAGCTTGCGGAAATGTCACTGAGAAGCACGTATCCTGAGAGATGGGCAGGGCCCCCAGCTAACCCATCCTTCAAGCAGGATCAGAAATTCAGTTCTCTTTGGACTTATTAACTATTAAATCTCCTTTCCCCATCAAGTGCAATCGGTCCTCGTGGCATTACATTTTAATGGCAATTAACCATGGGGTCTGCACATGATCTTGTGTCCAGTGCTTTGAAAGAAGAAAAATGTGCCTTTTCTTTATTTTGCCTCAGTAAATAGAAAGGGTTTATAAAGTGTTAGGCTCACACATATCAATGCACTCAGCCGCTGCAGCCGAGAGGGAGATGGGTGGTGGAAGGCAATGCACCAGGACAGAGATTCCCAAACTGAGCCCAGAATTCTGAGTTTGAATCCTGCTGTGTCTCCTGTCTGGATGTCAGTTTCCAGATCTATAAAATGGAGGAATCATATTTGTTGATCTGTGGCTGTGATCCAGTCATTCTTGAAAAAAAGATGGTTTTTAGTTCAGCTCTAAACTAGCAGTCACAGCCCCTTGGTTCTGATCTCTGCTGGCTCTTGGATATAACAAATATTTGCTGTGAAATCTCCCTCGTTCAGCCTCTGTTTAGAAGCAGAAATCCCCAAACACTAGCTTATTGACTGCTCCTATCACCCTACATTGGGATTCTTCTGCATTTTGCCACCCAGTGACCCACATCTAAATAGGTGGAGGTTGCATAAAAAGAAAAAAGGCAGAAAGTTAAGTCAGAGCTGAATTGTAGATCAATTGCTGCAATTTTACCCCAAAGCAGGGCTTTGCTTCTAGAAGGACTAAGATTTATTGGTTTCAACACATAAAGATATAAAATGTGCTGTAATCGCATCTCCCCAGAATGTGTACTGGCACCAGCCTGGGGAAACTGCATGGAATAGCAACTTCCTAGTTGCTTTATTGGTCCTACCATCCATTCTGTGAGTCCACATTCCAGTATGTTACCCAGGGATAGACGCTGTCTTGTTGGGAG
This sequence comes from Catagonus wagneri, assembly GCA_004024745.2. Taxonomy (NCBI): domain Eukaryota; kingdom Metazoa; phylum Chordata; class Mammalia; order Artiodactyla; family Tayassuidae; genus Catagonus; species Catagonus wagneri. The sequence goes on from PVHT020000065.1 coordinate 3,890,844, forward strand.
TGAACTCTGAACTATAACACATTATATCAATGGCTTAGACACTTGTATATTTAAATGAAGTGAAACCTCAGGGTTCTGCATTTAAACACAGTGTAAACTTTCATTTATGTATTCACGTAAGATACAGTTAGAAAGTACCTGCCAGGTGTTGTGGTATACTGTAAAGTGATCAAAGCAGATTACAAGCTGGAAAGAATCTGAATTTTAGACTCAGAAGATTTTGTCTGAATTTAGCTGCTGGGCTAAGTTTACTTTGAGCATGATATTCAATTTTTCTGAGCTTCCACTTTCTCTTGGGAATAACAATACCTACCTTAGAAGATCTCTGTATGAGTCTCAGATATATCTGGGTATTCAAAATATTATTAATTTATTAGCTTAGTAATAATTACAGTCCCAGCTTTAGAACTGATGAAGATACTTTCACATATAGCACAGTATTTTAATTTCATACCATTTTCCAAGGCTGGCATGGCATTCTTCCTTCATTTAGGAGATAAGAAAACTGAGGTCCAGAGTAGTTGGAGTCAGATATTTCATCAAAATGATTCCTAGACCCGAAGGCCTTCTTCAGAAGGAGCATATTTACTAACCCCCCAAAAGAAAAACAAACAAAAACAAAACAACAACAAAAAGTAAGAGATCTATCAATTCAAGAACAGACCTGCTGAATGCTTGAGATGTCTGTCTTCTTTCAAAAGCTTGGAGGAAAATATTTCTGATTTGTAAATACACGACCACACCTCAGTGGGGTTCCTATTAACATAAGTGAGTTTCGTTGCAGAATTCTAGTATTGCATTTTCCCTCAACAGAGGTATCACGCTACCTTTCAAAAGAATTTAGTACATTTTCTATTTGAAGAATTCTCTGATGTTGAGATGATCTAAGTAGCAATCAGCATAAACTAGTGTTTTCTAAGCAGAACATCACGATTTTCCACACACCAGCAAGTCATTCCCAGTGGACCATGGCCAGAGTATTTTATAGCATGATTACTAGTGCTATGAAATCCCGCAAGTCCAAGACAGAATTCTCCTCCTAGATAATTCTTTAAATTGCTCTGCGGTCTTTTATTTTGCAATTAGAGAAGAGGCTTTACATGCAAATATCCTTAAGAACAGTAGCTAATTATTTTTGTATTAAGGCAAGTGATACCAGATTCTTTTCTGAGGTAACATTTACAGAAAAGGAAAGGCTCTGGTCAAACCACCACTGGAGTACTGGGAGAGATAGGGACCAGAAACTGTGATGAGAAGGACTCCCACAGAGAAGAATGAGTGAAACCAACGATAACATTTTCACCCCTTAGATTTGTTTGGTAACATCAAATATTGGCAAAAGTGTGGGGTGTTCTTCATGCTCTGCTGGTAGAAAGGATGAATTGGTACTGTGACTTTGGAGAATGAATTGGCACTATATTAAAATTCAATATCTAACCAATGGAACATGATACATATAAACAAAGAAACACATGTTAGGATGTCTGACACATCATATTTTATTATGGGGGGGGGACAGTCTAAATGTCCAGCAAAGAAAGGATCATTTCACAGGACTGAGTGCATTCGTATCATGACATATGATAGGTAGTGGTTATAGAAAATGAAAACAATCAGTGTATCCTGACCTGGAAAGATAGTTAATATCTGATGTGAGGTTAAATAAAAATAACACCTTGTCCCCTGTATGTTCATATATGTATGGAAATGTTTAGAAAAATTCTGGAAGACATACTCAAAACTCAAGACATCAAAATAGTGATGGCCTGAGATTGGGAGGTAGTAGTTGAAAGAGATTTTAGAGCTGTAATGCTGAAGTTTTTAAAACTGCACTGTACTAATGTATTTAAAAGGAAAAAGAATACACTATGCATGTATTAAATTCTAATTGACAAGGATTCTGAAAATCATTGAGGGAATGCTCACTGTTGCGCAATGGGATTGGTCGCATCTTGGGAATACTGGGACTCCAGTTTGATCCTCAGCCTGGTACAGTGGGTTAAGGATCCGGCGTTGATGCAGCTGGGCTTGGATCTGATCCCTGGCCTGGGAACTCCATGTGCTGAGGGGTGGCTGAAAAATTAAACAAACAAAAGTGAATCATTGAATGTGAGAATAGTTAGGTGCTCAAAAAGTTCTAAGCACAAGTCACCACTTTCTTCTTAAGTATAAAGTATATTTGCTGAAGTTCAACTTGCTTAGCAGTGTTTCAAATGGACTGTCATCTTTGATCTCCCATCTTCAGCTCTAGCACTCCTCCTATAATTGAGCTTAGTTTCAGGAAGTCAGTGCATCTTGCTGAAGTTCCTCGCTATGCAAATGTAAGGTGTTATTACTGTTGTGAATGTGGGACAACTGGCTGACTTTACCTGATTCAAAAGGACAAAAGGCTGATTTTACCTGGTTCCCATACTACTCTGGTTTTGGTTAGAAGAGTTTATTTTATATTTCCCTTTTAAAATTTCAACTAGAAGAGTAGGAGCTACTGGAAAGTGTAGGAGAGCAGCAAGCCTAGAGAATGTTTCTTAGATGTGCTCTTTATGATTTTATACCTTAATAATATCAACTGAAGTTCTGATAGCAACAAAATCAAAATGGCTTTGCAAAGAAAATGTATTAAATTTTATTTAATTAAACAACAAAAGGACATTCAATTGTACTTTAGCAGAAACTGAATTCCAGATAAGGACATCTGGCTTATACCCTAGTTTGCCCCCATAAAAATTGGAAAATCTGAATATAGTATGGGAAAAATTATAACTTCTTACCCAGATTCCTGTTAAAAATAACTATGATAAAATGTTTGACAATAGTTGTCACATTAATAAAAGTGCACATGAAATTCTTTGTTGAATTGAACTCCATTATACTATTGTTCACTACTCTTATTTCAGAACTTTTAGCAGCTAATAGAGAAGTTGTAGTGTACTTTGGAAAACTGATCATAGAATTTTGGAACTTGTAGGAGTTTAGGTACATTTTTAGTTATCTCAACGGTCTTGTTTTACAAATAAGGAAACTGAGAAATTGAGAGGTTAAATGACTTGCCTAAAATCACTCACTAGGGTAGACCTAGGTATTCAGTTTCATTCAAGTACTTTATTTTTCAGAAAGTTCAGTGATGGTTTCTTTTGAAAGGAAGAATGCAGCCATTCTATCTGCTTCCCTAAAGGATGCCTGAAAACAATCAACTGTGGAACACAGTGTAAAGGGAAGCTCAGTGAGTGAGAGAATTGTATTGTTTACCTCACAATAAGCTATCAACTTCTCAACCATTTGTTAGGTCATCAAATTGACCTGCTGCTGTTAATGCCCATGGGGGTGGGTTTAGGAAGGAGGTATATACCTGCCTCAAGGTCTTCTGGCACAAAATGTGGAAGAAGAAATGTCAAAGACTGGGAACCAGGACCTTGGGCTGGGGTTAAGGGATGTCACTTAGCTTACTCTACCATCAGAAAACTGTTCTTTATCTTAAAAAAATTGTTTTCCAATTAGTTTTGCTCAGTAAGGTTGCCAGATGTTCAGTAACTGGAATGATACTGTCCTATACTTTAGCTTTCTGGTAAAATAAAAAAAATAAATAAATAAAGAGAGAGCATTTAAAAGTTTAGGAAATTGTTTAGACTTCATAAAACTTTGAATTAAAAAATTTGGAGTTCTCTTGTGGTGCAGCAGGTTAAGAATCTGGTGTTGTCGCCACAGAGGCTTGGATGGTTGCCATGGCAAGGGTTTGATTCCTGGCCTGGGAACTTCCGCATGCTGCAGGGATGGCCAAAAACAAACAAACAAACAAACAAACAAACAAACAAACAAAACTGATGTCATTTTTAGGTAGACAATTGTGATTCCTTTTATAAGAAGCTTCCTCAGCCTAACAAAGTAGACATTCACTAGGTATACCACATGTTGAATTTTAAATCAATATTTTCATAATTACTTCAGAAATGTGTGTGATTCCTCTCTTAAATACTTGCCATAGAAAATATTTTCAACTTTCAATGTGCTGAATTATGTGCAAACTGATTATATGAATTAATTCAAACTGAAATTCTGTTTTCTTCAAATTTCCATGCAATTGTTCAAAAATAATTGTTTCTAAGGAGAATATAAAATATATCAGTATTTCACAGCAAAAATGACAAAACATCAGCTGAAATTAACAAAATTTAAAAATATTAAACCTTTGTTTTCAATCCCCTTTGTCAAGTCTTCTATTTTTGAGGAGGACATCTGGAAATTCAGTTCTTTAGCATCAGTAGAAACTCTTTGCAATAATTTTTTCCCAGCTGTGCTAAGTAGGAGAAAAGGTTCTTGGGACTAGACCAACGTGGTTTCAAATTCTTTCTCTACTACATACTAGCTGTGCAACCCAAGTCAAATTATTTTACTTTTCAATTTTTTTCTTCAGAAATTGAAAATCATCATTCCTACCTAGGAGTTTTTTTTTTTTTTTTGAGGGTTAAAGGAAATAATCACTCCATTACCCCTTTAGAAAGCACTTTGCATGATGCCTGACTTGGAATGTGCTCAGGTTTTGGAATAGCATCCTTCCTCTTGGGTCAGCACGGTGTTTCCCAGTCTGTTTTCAAAAACTCTCTAAAGGATTTCAGAGTCAAGGAAGTTTGGGGTGCTATTTAAGTAGCCCCTCTCTTTGATCTAATAAAATGCACATTTGCATATTAGAGGTTCTAAGGAGGCATAATTTGTGTTTTCCAGTTTTATTTGAGCACAGATTCTTTAATCTCTCAAGAACATAAATTAATGGTTCTAGGGAACTCGGTTTGAGGAAAACTGGGCCAGAAAATGAGGAAGTATGGGTAATGGCTTTAAGGCTCCTGAGAACAGGAAAAAAGCTTAGAAGAAAAAAATAGGGACAGCTTGTGTCCCTGTCCATTCCCATTAGAGCTTCCTCCCGTTTTCCAATTAGAGTATGGGTCCCTTAGAGGAAGGTTTTCAGACTTTCCCATCAAAGTACCCCTAAAGCAAGGGACACTGAACATTTATTTTATCGTGAAAGCCCGTGAGAATCTCCCACATTACTCCATAAGATATCTGTTTGTTTAAATATAAAAATAATAATTTTAATTATTGAGAAGTAAATGACTTAATACTTTCCTACTCACATTCACACACACACACACGCACACACATTTTTTTTTTCTGATCAATTTTATGTTCCTGGAAGATGTATCAAATTTCATGCTTATTGGATATACAAATGCAGACTCCCCGGTATAATAATACTGAGCAGCCATAGGGGGGAATACATGTGCTCCAGTATGAGAGGCAGGACCTTAAGTCACTGGTCTGAAAATACCAGTTGTGTTCTCTAGAGGGGATCTGTTTTAGGAGCTGAGCAAGGAGGCAGAGAGAATTTGTACTTTTAAGGAATTCTTGTAAGCTTTTGTCCCACGAATAAGGAATTCTTACCATCTTGTGTCCCATGAATATGTGTGGGGGTTTGTGTGAGGACCATGAGGAGGGAAGAAATGAGACAGCCAATAAACTCATCAAATGATAAAGAAGATAACTTTTAGCATTAATTGATGCTCTGAAGAAGATGCAACAGTGATGGACTGACTGGTAGAAGCTACTTGAACCAAAGGGTCGGAGAGGTTCTTTGAGGAGGAAACATTCTGGCTGATGCCCACTGATAAGAAGGATGCCATACCACGGATGGAGCAAAGAACTTTCTAAGTTGAAGTCAAAAAACCCACAAAAGTCCAAAGATGGGAAATGATTTGACACTTTTCTTAGGTTGGGTTTTTCACAATAGACTCTGGGGTGAGGACAAGGTACAGGTCGTTTATTTGAGAGGTCATCTCAGGAATCACCAGAGAGGAAATGGAGAAAGTGGACAAAGATAGAGCAAAAATAAGAAAGGCTGTTAAGAGTGGGCTACTTACTATAGATAAGGGGATTTATTTCCCCTGGGGTGGAGCCCAGAGATAAAGGATTTGGAACTCACCTTGTAATTAACCTAACCAAGGACTGAGGCCTGGGAGGCTGGGCCATGCATTGGTTTTCCCATATCTCACCAGCTGAGTGTTAGCCTCAGGGTTAGAACTCTCTTGCACTTTCAGGTTGTACCTGTGGAGGCCCAGCAAATTCCTGAAGAACTAAAGAAAACCCTCAGGCAAATAAGAGAAACTCCGATGCTAAAAATAGGAAACCATCAGTAGGCTGACAACTCTTCACTGGCAGGGAGGATAATGGCAGGGCAGGGAGAGTGTCTGTCTTGCACAGCACAGAACTCAAAGATGACTTGGTTGAAGCCTAGTAGAGGAAATGTGGAGGGCGATGGGTTCTGGGAGGTAGGGAGAAGCCAGATGATGTGTACCATTGCTGATTGTAAGTCCATTTGCACTGAGGGTTTAAAGTGGGGAAATGATCTGATATGATCAACCTTTAGAATGATAGCTATGTGGGGTTTTTTTGTTTTGTTTGTTTTTTGTTTGCCTGTTTGTTTTTGGTGGACTATGCACTGTGAGAAGGGGAGACAAGAGGCAGGAAGATGGATAAAGAGGCTATTGCAGTAGTTCGGGCAAGAGAGCACAGTCAATTAAGTTTAGTGGTAGATTATTGGTCTGCATCTTAATCTGTAAGCAGTATTTGATCACTTCCTCCTTTTGAAATATTTTCTTGGCTTGGCTTCTAAAGCATCACTTTCTCTTGATTATCCTCCTGCCTCTTTAGGACTCTTACTCAATCTCCATTCATGGAGTGCCACAGGGCTCAGCTCTGGGACATTTTTCTCTATCATCTTTACATACTTCCTAGGTGATCTCATGTAATCTGATAATAGCTTTAAACACCACTGGCACCCATAAGTCTTCAAATGTGTATCAGTAACCCAGATCTTTCTCTCAAACTCCTGAGTCATTTATGTCATTACTTTCTTTGGCTTCATTGCCTTTTGGGGGTCTGACTGACCTTTCAAACCTCGGGGGTCAAAAACCGATCCTTTGATTCCCCTCACCTCTGCAAAGGATGGGAGGGATTAAAATTGTAGCCATGGAGGTGGTGAAAGTGATTGGTTCATGAAAACTTTTGGAGGTCAAGCCAACAAGCCTTAATGACGGATGACATGCGAGGATCAGGAGTAATCCAAGAGAGCAACTCAGTTTTGACCTGAACAACTGGATAGATGATGGTATTGTTCATTGAAATGGGAGGTGACGATGTGACAGAGAATTGGTGGTTCTGTTCTGACTGTATTAAGTTCAAGATGTGCGTCAGGCATTCAAACAGAATGTGTGAGGTAGCTGAGCGCTCCTTCTAAAGGAGAGGTTCCCTCATTCACATCTACATTTAAAAAGTCAAATGAGGATGTTACAAAGATGTAGCCAAAATAAAAGCCCTCTATTTCTCTCTGCATACTGGGACTACAGAGTTGAAGAACAGTTGTCTAACCATTCGACATTTAGGGAAGAATAGACAATGATACAGACTGATAAACACTCTTCTTCAGTAGAACCTCAAATATTCACAGGCAGATTAGCAGTTGAAAACATTAAGCAATCATTATCAAATAGATTTGTGATATAAAAATCTATTATAGCCAAGGCAGTCCTTTCCATTGAAAAAAATTTGTTTGGAATTTTTTTTTCTTTTCACTGCTACACCTGCAGCATATGGAAGTTCCCAGGCCAGGGGGTGGGATTGAACTGCAGCTGAGGGCCAGGCCACAGCCACGGCAACACCAGATCCGAGCCACTTCTGTGACCTAGGCCTCACCTTCCAGCAACATCGGATCCTTAATCCAATGAACAAGACCAGGCATAGAACCCACGTCCTCACAGAGACAACACAGGGTCCTTAACTTGCTGAGCCACAATGAGAACTCCTAAGTCAGGCCTTTTAAAAACCTCTGCGGAAATCACCCACTCCTTAACTTTCACTTCACTTAGAATAAAAGTCCTGACTGTATCTCAGCTGGTTGTCTCTAACCTTGGCCCCTGCCCACCTACCCCTCTCTTCTCCTAAATTAAATCCTTGAATACTCAGCCCCGCCCACAGTAGCCCCTTTAACTTCAACTCTCAACTACCCCCTAGTCACCTTTGCCCTTGTTCCTTCCCTCTTCCTGAGACTTCTTTGTCCCAGCTGTGTTAGGCTTTTTCCCTTAGCCTCAGTCTTTTATCTTTTTTTAATTGAGGTTCAGTTCATTTACAATGTTATGCTGATTTCCTCTGTACAGCAAAAAGATTCAGTTACATATATGTATGTGTGTGTGTGTGTGTGTGTGTGTGTGTATACTTTTAAAATACTATTTTCAATTATAGTTTATTTCAGGATATTGAATAGAGTTCTGTGTGCTATGCAGTAGAACCTCATGGTTTATCATCCTCTATATAATAGCTTGCATCTACTAACCCCAAACTCCCAATCCCTCCCCCAACTCTTGGCAACCACAAGTCTGTTCTCTGTATCTCTTGAGATTGTTCCTGTTTCATTGATAGGTTCATTTGTGTCTTATCCCCTAGCCTCATTCTTATCTTGCTCAAATGTTTCCTACATAGGAGACCCTCCTTAGACCATCCTCTGTGGAATGTCAGACGTTGTTGCTGTTTATCCCTTTATTCTGTTTATACTTCATTATACTACTTAGCTTAGTTTAAGTATTTAGTCACTTATCATCTGTCTCTCTTTTTGCATGTAGGTGTCAGTTGAATAGGAGCTTTATTTGGTCTTTTTGTTTTCTTTATTTTTTTTTTCAGGGCTGCACTCGTGGCATGTGGAAGTTCCCAGGCTAGGGGTTGAATCGAAGCTGCAGCTGCCAGCCTGCACCAGAGCCATAGCAACACCAGATCTGAGTTGCATGTGCGACCTACACCACAGCTCACAGCAATGCTGGATCCTTACCCACTGAGTGAGGCCAGGTATCGAACCCACATCCTCATGGATACTAGTTGGGTTTTTTACCTCTGAGCTATGGCAGGAACTTCTGGTCTGTTTTATTTAATGCTGTATCCCTAGATCTTAGAACATTGCCTGACACATAAGAGGTCCTTGGTAAGAATTTAACTGAATAAATGAAAAAAAAAAAATCATTCTCTTTAAAATTTATGTCATCAAATGTTTCTTCTGTGACTATGAAATGCTATAGAATGCCAGCTAAGGAATATTGGATGGGCAGGAGAGGTCTGCTGTGATAGAGTAACTCAGAGTCAGTAGTCCCAGGGCTTAGATTAAAGAAATCCAGGCTGACAGGCCCTACAATAAACATCAAAGAAATCTCTCAAAATGTAGCCCTTTCCCAGCCGTTCTGGGAAAGAGCTCCAGTGTCTGATTCAGGGGTAGAAGCTGGGAAGGAGGAAGTTAGAATAGCAGTAATGATGTTGTGCAGACTACTGAGAAGATCTCACGTAAAGCAGAACAGTCAAGGACATAATGATCAGGACTAGAGTATATATTTAGCCAGTGTTTCTCACACTTACTGTACATTAGAATTAACTTGGGGGAAGGCTTTTAAAATCTATGACGAGGCTGTACCCCCTACCAATAAAGTCAGGATATCTGGATATGGATATCAGTGAGTAATTCTAAGGTACAGACAAGTTTGAGAATCAGTGTACTAGACGTTGCTCTTCAAAGTGTGGTCCCCAGATGGGCAGCTCTAGCTTTACCCCAAACTTGTTAGAAATGCAGAATTGTAGGCTTCGTGTCTACCTACCAATCAGAGCCTGCCTTTTAATAAGATCTGGGTGACATGTATGCACATTGAACTTTGAGAAGTGCTGATGTAGACTGCAAAGTAAGAGCTCTGCACGAAATAAGGTCATTGATCTTCAATTCCCCAAAGTAAATTAGAGAACCATGAATCCACTTACGTTCACTCTGCTTTCTGATTTGGGTCAGAATTAGAGCCATAGCCTGGGAGTGGGAGTTGGGATAAAGGACATTCAAATGGAGGACAGATGGATCTACCTATTGGGAGAGGTCATTTAATGGAATAGGGAGCCGGGTGGGGTTAAAATCCAGTGTATGACAACCAGCAGGAGATAGGATTGGAAAGGTAGGTTGGCTCCAGACTGCAAATGAGTCACTGATCATGACAGTGCTGGAGCAGGTGAGTAACATGATAAAATCCACATTGTGGGTTCAGATTGGCCTGGTAGAAATTTTTGGTGCACTTGTAAATGAAACTGATGCCATAAGAATAGTACAAGAGTGAGAATAAGTGGAATTTTTTTCTCTTTTCTTCAATATTAATGTATGTTCACAAGTCAAAATTAGATTGTATAGCGTATTATTTTAACCATCCAAACATTAAAAACATTACCTAAAATTAGTAGAACATGTAGAACACGTAGAAGCCAACAGTAGATTAGAAACGGTTTTGCTTGGTTAGCTTTATGATGATTAGGGTAAATTCTTTCCTTCAGAAATTTAACTTTTTATTTCCATATCAATGGCATAGTTGGTACTTTTTTTTTGGTACTTCTTATAACTTTAAAGCTGTAATACATTTTACAGGTTGTAAGAAAATATTAGTAAATTCAAAAAATCCTTTAGGCTGCTACTCAAACCCAATATATGCCTTCACATTCATGTCACCTCATTTTAAATGCATGTGCTGGTTTCATTGTGAAGAGTTAGGAAAATGTAGGAAAACTAAGTGAAAGAAATTTGAGGACCAGCCAAGGAATCTGATTTGTGTTGGAAATGGCTCCCTTGCCTATTTCAAAGTATTCTGTCAGAGGTATTCTTTTTTTTAACTCAATGAATTTTATTACATTTATAGTTATACAACAATCATTGCAACCCAGTTTTATAGCATTTCCATCCATGGATGCATTCTATGTTTTTAAAAAATTTAATTGGGCTTTGACCTACTAAAATATTATCTTTATGGAGTTTGCATCGTGACTCAGCAGTAACAAGCCTGACTAGTATCCATGAGGATACAGGTACTATCCCTGGCCTCACTCTGAGGGTTAAGGATCTGCTGTTGCCGTGAGCTGTGATGTAGGTCACAGACGCAGCTTGGATCTGGCCTTGCTGAGGCTGGCAGCTGCAGCTCTGGGAGCTTCTATATGCGTGGGTGCGGCCCTAAAAAAAAAAAAAGACATAAAATACAATCTTTCTGAGGTAAAATGAGATTCCAGGGCTTAACACCATTCTTTTTTTTTTAATTTTAATTTTAATTTTATATTTATTTATTTATTTATTTATTTATTTTAGTGCAACACCCGCGGCATATGGAGGTTCCAAGGCTAGGCATCCAAACAGAGCTGTAGCTGCTGGCTTACACCACAGCCACAGTAACGCCAGATCTGAACTGCGTCTGTCACCTACACCACAGCTCACGGCAACACCAGATCCTTAACCCACTGAGCAAGGCCAGGGATTGAACCCTCAACCTCATGGTTTCTAGTTGGATTTGTTTCTTCTGCACCATGACAGGAACTCCTAATTTTAATTTTTTTATTGCAGTTGATTTACAATATTCTGTCAATTTCTGCTGTACAGCAAAGTGACCCAGTTATATATTTATATACCTTTTTTTTTTCACATTATCCTCCACCATATTCCATCACAAGTGACTAGATATTCCCTGTGCTACACAATGGAATCTCATTGTTTACTCACTCCAAATGCAGTAATGCAATAGTTTGCATCTAATAACCCCAAACTCCCAGTCTTTCCCACTCCCTCCCCCTCCCCCTTGGCAACCACAAGTCTGTTCTCCATGTCCATGAGTTCATTCCTTTCCTGTAGATAGGTTCATTTGTGCCATATAGTACATTCCAGATAGGTGATATCATGAGGTATTTGTCTTTCTTTTTTTGACTCTAACACCATTCTTGACATGGATGGGTGCTCAATGATTTTGTCCTTTAGTCTGGGAGGAGTCTAGCTTGTCACTGCTCCCTTCCCTGGAGGGGATTTGCCCTTGTGAGGAGAAAGCTGGGAGGTTAGATTTCTGAAATCACAGCTTTGTTTGCTTTCTCTCCACTGACTGAGCTTGCTCATCCCTCTCCCTTATAGGTATCTCCTAAAAACATTTTCAATATATCACTTACACAAGAATTCCTGTCTGACTCTACCTCTAGGAAATCTTAAGATGTTGTATTTGTATGTATAATTATTACATATATGCATGTGTGTGTATACACACAAAATTTTCCAAATTTTTTATCCTATCTTATAAGAAGTATATTTTCAATTTTGATCTAGTGTAAAAGATTAATAAAGATGTATATACCTACACAAATACATAAATTCATTCATTTGACAACAAATGTCTCTCTATCGTTTATTATGTGCCAAGCACTGCTCTCTGTTCTATTTAGTGGGGACACAGCAGTGAATACGGAGTTTACATTCATAACATAAAACTTAACTTTACCATGCATTATGCAGGATGATAAAGTATTCTATTCTAATATTTTCTTTTATAGTCCGTGTATTCTATTCCTTTAAAAAAAAGCTGTTTGCGACCCACTAAATTGATTTAATGATGTGCTTGAGAGTTGTAACCATCAGTCTGAACACATTGCCTAGATACTGTCTAAGGTTTAAGTGTGTTTTTGTCAATACCTTCAGGCATTTAGTCTGATATAATATTTAATATCAAGGAAAAATATATAACTGAAGGCTTATATGAGTCAACCTTTATTTTTTATTAGTATTTCTTTTCAAAATACCCTTTTCATCTTCTTCAACTAGAAGTCAGTAAATGAAGCTTTTGCCCTATGTCTAAACTGCCAAGGTCTCTAAGAGAAAATGTGCTTTAAAGAAGTAGGAGTTAATGGTCACTCGAACTATAAATTCTATTGGCAGATACTCTACTAGCTGGTAGATAAAAGGATGACTTTCTCCTTGAAAACTCTAATGAGACTTGGGAATAATATACAATCTATGATTCAGGTACTATACTGTAAATGTAAGAGCTTTTAAACAATCTTAAAACCTTATCTAAAATAAATCACATTATTTTTTGTGATTTCTTAGAGAAGTGTATCTACCACAAGTCATAAATATTTGTGAAGTAAAGCAACTTTAGTTTTTAAGACTAGAAAAAAATTCATTTTCTTGTTGAGAAGAGGTTATGCCATATGCTTGCCATTTGATTGATTTAAAAGTGAGGGAGTGCTGTGTTATCTACAAATACTCTTCCTGGAGAAGGACTTAGAAAGGCCAGGGTTAAAGCAGTTGTGCATGGTGGGAAGTAAGCACCGCTAATTCTGTTGAAGAAATAGGTGGCATAGGGCTTGCTTATGAATTTCAATTTCCTTTCTATAAAATGGGATAATAATCAACTTCTCAGACTTGCTGAGAAAAAAAATGTGATAAGATACTGAATATCTGGCTCATTATCACTCAGAAGACATGCAGTAAAATGCTGATCTATTTCAATCAAGATTTATTAAGAGGGGACATTTAACTAGCCTGGTGAGCAAAGTCCACAGGAAAACTGTCTGATGGTTTAACACACCCATTGGGACTTATACACACAAATGATAGCTTGGAGAGGCCACAGGTAGAGCTTGGTGATGAGGTACTCATTCCCAACTTCTTCAAAACTCCACATTGGAGTTGTCCTCGGAATAAGTCTTACTTTATTTTTTCTTTTTGGCTGTGCCCCTGGCATGTGTATATTCCCAGGTGCGGGTTCGAACCTGTGCCATAGCAGTGACCCAAGCTGTGGCAGTGACAGCTCTGGATCCTTAACTCCTTGCACCACAAGGGGACTCTAGAACAAATCTTACCGTATAGTCACATTTTGTGATTGATATTATTCAGTATCTACCCAGCTGGATCACTACTTTTCTGATCAGGCTCTTTTACTTATTTTTTATTTTTTTATTTTTATTTTTTGTATTTTTGCCTTTATGTAGAGCCGCACCCACGGCATATGGGGGTTCCCAGGCTAGGGGTCTAACAGGAGCTGTAGCTGCCGGCCTTCGCCACAGCCACAGCAACGCGGGATCTGAGCCGCGTCTGCAACCTTCACCATAGCTCACGGCAACGCCAGATCCTTAACCCACTGAGCAAGGCCAGGGATCGAACCCGCAACCTCATGGTTCTTAGTCAGATTCGTTAACCACTGAGCCACGAAGGGAACTCCCTGATCAGGCTGTTTTAAATATGTCCTTACTTCTCAGAGTCTGATTTTATTCAGAATGAGGTAAATTCCACTGTGGTCACAGGAAAAGTTATTTAACATTTCTGAGCCTCAGATTCCTCACATGGAAAATGGAGCTAATAATAGTATAATCCAGTATAGTGGTTGTGAGATTACATGAAGTTATTTATAAGGTGTTCAATGGGACACCTGACACATAGTAAACTCTTAATTAGTTATAATATAATATTATTATTATTATTCCTAGCATCCCACTCTACCTCTGTGCCCAGATCAATGCCTAGGAAACCCAGCTCAATTAAAGGCTGGGTTTCCTTGTGAGTTCCTGTCTTGGCTCAGCAGTGATGAACCCTACTAGTATGCATGAGGATGCGGGTTTAATACCTGGCCTCGCTCAGTGGGTTAAGGATCTGGTGTTCATGTGAGCTGTGGTATAGATTGCAGACATGGCTTGGATCCTATGTGCCATGGCTGTAGTGTAGGCTGGCAGCTGTAGCTCTGATTTGACCCCTAGCCTGGGAACTTCTAGATGTTACGGGTATGGCCCTAAAAAGCCAAAGAAAAAAAAAAAAAGGAAGAATACTTAACATTTACTGATAATTATTAAGCGTGTTACAAAAACTCTTTGATGTGGGATGTGTGTCTGGTTTGACGTTACTGTAATGAATAAAATATCATAGCAGGAAGAGTGGAGCTATCCCTTTCCCCTGTCTTTAACTCAGCTCTCCCAACCTACCCAGCCACCCATGCCCTGCACCGTTCTGCTGTTCATGAGTGTTTAAGGAATCGTTACACCGTATAGTTGCCAATATTCTCTTCCTGCTGGTAAAGTATAGGTACAGACGCTTTCATGCACCTCAGCAAATATTTATTAAACTGCATGCCCTGAAGCACTGGTCACAGGACAGAAGTAGAACATCCCTTCATGGACCCTCTGGTCCAGAGGCCTTGAAATATCTCACAGGTCCCCTCCCCTCCCCTGATTCTGTTACAGTTGAAGATTCTTTTAAACTAAATTTTCCATCTGTCAGTTTTTACATGTTTTAAAGGATGATAACATTTGTCCTACTTTATAGCTTACGTGAAAATGTAGCAGGTCCTTAACGCCATAGTTTACTGACTGCCTATTGACTACTACTGCACTACTGCCTTCGCCTTTGGTGGTGTTAGTTGGTCTTTGGTATTTACCAGTCAAGAGGTAGCAAAGAGTGGAACCCTTCTAAGGAGAAAACATGGGAAAACGGGAAAGCCACCCATCACCACGGAAAGGGCTTTGTGACAGAATGTTTAAGCCACTATGTTTTGGGTCTCAAGTTCCTGTAGCCTAACCCAGTTTCCAATCATTCAGGGGGTGTGTCACTCGGGATTGTTATTGTGTCATAGTGGAAAAAATATAGCTGAGATTGCTGCAGGCTAGTCACTCTTCAAAGGCAAATGAAAGAATGAAAATTCCTCTCTGACAGTTTTTTAAACAAAGAAATTTTAACTCTATATAGTCCATGGTTCAACTCCTGCAAGGCATGCTGCTATTTTCAAGTATGATTTTCTCTTAAGATGGTTACTGACAATTGGAAGTTACAGTTGCTCGTGAAGTGTGTGTGTTTTAATATAGAATATTTATGTTGGTTGCTGTTTTTCAACTGTTAGGTAACAGCACCCCAAAGAATGCAACTATAACACAGAAATGGGAAAAATTTAATACTTTGTCAAAGCACATTGGGACGGTCTCTTGTGAAGGGGTAAGACAGCTTAAGAATGGCTTTTTCTAAAGAACAAAATGAGGCTCAACTCTCACGACACAGAATTGGCAGCTCTGTAGTTTCCTTCCATAGGTAAAATACCATTGATAGCTGTTCCAGTCCTAAAGCCTAGAGAACACTGACAACTTTACAGAAATGACAGAGTATCTAATGGAGCTACTCTTTATTCATTAACCCTAAGAAGGAAAACACTTGAAATAACCAGGAAGAAAAATACCTGTTTTCCTCATCACCCAGCATGTCAATTATTTCGCTTTTGTTGAGTGTCAAATATTCTGTAACTAAATCTACTTTTACAAATAGGGGCAAGGTAATTTAGAGGAGAGAGAGAGGGAGGAAGAGAGAGAGGGAGGAGGGAAAAAAAGGAGGAAGGATGGGAGGAAGGGAGGCTGCAAGAATGTGATGGGTCTCCCATCAGTATTTCTATGCTCTTTATATTGTCATTAGTTTTTCTCCTGATAAGCATTCTGCCTCATTCAGGCAATATATTACACTGAAGAATCTTTTTCATTTAACTCTCCGGTGTCTCGATTTCTTTATCCTTTAAATGATTATAATGCTTGTTCTGTTTCACAGTGAAAGTGTTAGGATTAATAGTATATTACAGATAAAAATGTTTTGAACTCCCCAGAAAGACATAATACGGAGTATTCCTATTGTCGTCATTATCACCTAAATACACTGCACTTTCCTCTTATTGCTTCTTAGCTTCCTAGTGTCTAGCCATAGTAGTAGCTTAATGATGGATGTAAAATAATAGAGCTGCAAAAGAACTCAAGATTGTTGAATTCAGCCTTTTCTTTTTCATGGAATTGGACAGTGGGGCTTAGAAACGTGAGATGACTTTCTGGGGTTACCGTACTTCCCTCAGTTTCCTCAACTCTGATTTTTCAAGACTATCCTGTCAGCTCTTTTCTCTAAAGTGCTTAAAATGACAGAAATGTATTCTGTCATGGTCCTGAATATGAGAAGTCTGAAATTAAGACTTACTCTGAAGTTCCTGGGAAATAATCTAGCCTCTTCCTAGAGTCTGGTTGTTGCTGGCAACCCTTGGCATTCCTTGGCTTGCAGATCTGTCCTTCCAATCTTTGGTTCTGTCATCACATGGTCTACTTCCTTGTGTGTATCTCCATGTCTTCAAACCTCCCTCTTCTTAGAAGGACATCAGTCACTGGATTTAAGCCCACCCTAATCCAGTATGGTCCCCTCTTCTTGATTACATTTGCGAAGACCCTATTTCCAAATAAGACATATCTCTTTCACAAGTACCTGAGGTTAGAACCTCAACATATCTTTTTAAAGGCAACCCACAACAATAATCTCATCTTACATTAAAGTCAATGTTGGAGTTCTTTTTTGGTGCAGCAGGTTAAGAATCCAGCAATGTCACTGTAGCAACTTGGGTCACTACTGTGACACAGGTTCTATCCCTCACCCAGGAACTTCCATGTGCCACATGCACAGACAAAGGGGGGAGGAGTCAAGATGTCTAAAATCAACCTTATCAGAGTCTTGAAATTAAAGTCATTTCTGTCACTAGTATCGCTAATTGAAGAGTTTAAAACAGATGATTTTAATTCTAGATTCAATTTGCCATGATGTTCTGTTGTTTGTACTTCTGAATTATCCATCAACTTCCTTTATTGTACATTGCCTCCGCACTTGTCTTGAGCCTGGCCTTTAATTCCCAACTTAGTTTTGTTGATTCTAAGTCTCTCTCTTATATAGTTGCTTGCTTCTCAAAATGTGGTCTCAGGAACAGGAGCATCAGGATCAGCCACAAGCTTGGTAGAAACAAGAATTCTGGCCCTATCCCAGACCTATTCCATTCTGAATTAGAATTTGCATTTTAACATGATCACCAGGTGATGCTTATTAAAGTTTGACAATCCTGATGTGGTTCACAGCAAAACTGATGCCCATTTAATATACCCCAAAGCCTAGCTTGTTGGAAAAAATTTTAAGTCCCTTTTCAAATTTTAGCTTTATCCAGACATAGTAAATTAAATTAAATATATAAATGGGATATTATATAAGAAACATTATCAAACTTATCATATCAAATATTGTAAAATAACTTTGAAAATGCATAATATATCGCTAATTGAAAAATGTTCATTCTAAAAGATACACGGTGCCGTATTTTGAGTATATATGTATGTTAAAAAGATCCACGGAATATAGGACAATATTAACAGTGGACATTTTTCATGCTATTTTTTTAGATGACTCCTCTCCTATTATTATTTACTATATTTACTATTTATTATTTACTTCTTGCAATGAACGTGTTATTAGTTCTATAAAAGGAGGAAAAACTGTTATCATTAAAAAAATTTTATCTATTTGTATCCCTCTACATTTTAAGATTCATTTGCATATTCTGGATGTGATGGAATGGTACTTGAAGAGGAAGAGGACTTTCGACTAAGGTAGAACAACTCATTCTTGCAATTCACCAAGGAAAAAATGTAAATGCACAATAAACTACAACTAGTTGCAGAGGAAGAATTGAGAGAGTCAAGCTATGATCCAGATAACAGAGTAATTCTATACCTCCCTTTGTAAGGCTAAAATCATACTACTAATTTCCTATTGCTGAATAACAAGTTACCATAAATTTTGAGGCTTAAAAGAGCACAGACATCTATTATTTCCTATGTCTACAGATTATCTATCAATTAAGAATCCAAGTATGGTTTATTGGGGTCCTCTTCTTTGTGTCTCACAGGGCTGTAATATGAGTGTTGGCGAGGCTGTGTTCTCATCTGGAGGCTCAAAGAAAGAAGAATCCTCTTCCAAGCTCATTTAGGTTTGTTGGAAAAATTAATTTCCTTGCAGCTTGTATGATTGCGGGCCCTGGCTTCTCATTAGCTGTTAGCATAGTACCCTCAGGCCTTAGATGCCACCTGCAGTTCCCTGACACATGGCTTTCCTTGCAGGGAGTTTATACCATGGCTGTTGGCTTCTTCAAGGTTAGCAGGAAAATCTTTTCCCAGTCTGCTAAAATCTATAATCTTATGTAGGAGTGGCATGCCATCAAGTTTACATATTCTATTTGCTAGTGGCTTTTTAGACTCCTGTGCACACTCTAGGACAGATTCAGTTCATAAAATCAGGGCATGGAGATCCTAGAATCATCTTGGAATTCTGCTTACCCCACAAAGCAAAGCACACTGAGAAGTCTCCAAGATATAGAGAAAGAGCAGGAAATACAGACTTTACCCCAAAGACCACTCTCCTCCCTTTCCTTAGACCTTGTCAGGTAGTAGCTACTCAACCAGGTGGGAAAAGAGAGGAAAGCTTTTTAGCCTTCAGAAAGCTGGAATACCCAAAGGACACAGCCGTCTCTGTATACAACAAAATCACCAGGGTATAGGGTAAAAAGACACAATGCCTGCCTGACTTCTTTGCAGAGTCTGATGTGAAAGTCTGGAGTACAGGCTTGGTATTTCCATTTTTCAAAGTTCCACTGTTGAGTCTGATGCACTTCTCAGTACTTCGTAATATGTGGAAGGCTTTTCCCTTTCCATTCATAGATTTTAAAGCCTATATAAGCCCTGTTCTGCCTCCATGTTCACAAGAAGCCTTTTCTAATTACTCCAGGGCACACTAATTTCTTCCTATTCCGAACTTAATATATTTGAATATCTACTTATAAAGAATCACACAGGTTAGTGAGTTTTTGAGTTCTCTTTCATATCTTTTGGTTTTTTCTCCTCAATGAAATCATTCCTATAGGACAGAGTTCTTTTCTCATATTAATATAAAGCAGATTTCTGGCTATATCATAGGTATATAATTTAGTTTCATTAATTGGTTAAACTCAGAAAATAGAAATGGAACATAGGTACTTTATTTTCATGCAGTACTTAACTTAGAAAATTAGTGTTTCAGAGGAAAATAGTCTAGGGAGGCAGTATATTATAATGAGATGTTACCAAACTAGCTATTCATGTACAGACTACTTATTTTTTTGCCATATTTGTGTTTTCTTGTACTAAAATTTACAGAATGTTTTCTTTAAATAGAATCCTACTTGATTTCAACCTAAGCAGTAGAATCCATGAAACTTTGTGCTTCATATCCTAGTTATATATTTTACATTTTTCAATTTTACATGAAGATACATAATATTAAAGTAAAGCATTGTTCATGTATCACCTACAATTATTTCCTATACCACCAAAATAATGTGTGTACACTTGCTGGGAATTACTGGCATGGTGCAAAACATCTCTAGTCTCAGAAACCAGCTCTACCTCTTTCAGAACTTGACTTCTGAATCTTAAAGTACAGAACAAGGATAATAATAATAAAACTGATGTTTATTATGAAGTGCCACATATCTGGTGAAGTTCTAAATTTTGTATTTGTATGCATTTATTAAAACTCCAAAACAATCCCATGTTATTACCTTTTTTCTTGCAGACAAAGAAACTAAGACACACAGAAGTGATGTAACTTGCTCAAGGTTCTGCACCTGGTGATTGAGGAGCAGGAATTTGAACAGAGAGTCTTGCCTCTAGAATCAGTTCCATTAACTACTTTGTACATTACTTCTGGGGTTTAATCTGGTATTATGAAGATTAAATGCAAAGCAAAACATATACACACATAAAACACACACCTAGCACCAGACCTAATTTATAGAAAGAATTCAATATAATTTAACGATCTTTCTAGAAGATATATTAATATATTTTATTTGATACTTTCATAGAGATCACAAAATGGTGTTATATCGAATTTTAAACCTCAGATTGGATAAATCAGATGCCTTCTCATTGAGGCAACTAAGAAAACTTCAGATAACTTTCCAGAGGGATTAGAGAGCAGAAGTGCATCTGATTTGAGGAATTTTACATTGATCCCTGATACAACAAAGGTGGTTTACATTGACCTTCCTGAAAGTTTGCAGGTCATGAGGACCAATTAGTTGCTATGGTGTCAATAAGTGCAAATTGCTTTAGATTGTTGGTGAATAGGGAAATCTCCACTGGGTCAGTGCCCAGGGCAATGAGGTACTAAAGGCACTGCAGGTGGTTTGAAAGCAGACATTAAAAAAAAAAAAATCCACAACTGTGATGGGCTTTGGCAGTCCACTCATAAATGGTGATGTGCACAGGCTGGTTCTTCAGTCTGCAGAAAGAAATCAAGGTGCTAATCTCAGTCTATCCATCACTGTGTATTCTAGATGAATTTTATTTCAGGGGTTATAGTCCCTTTAGATATGCTACAGCAAAAAAAAAAAAAAAATTAGATTTGCTTATTTTGTAGGAGTTTTGATTTTCAGTAAAACGTTGACATAACTGATTAATAACACTCTCCTGATGTTCATTTTAAAGGACTTCATTTAAAGTTAACAGAAAAGAAAATATATTAATAAATGTCTAAGTCGAAGTATGAAAACTAAATGTTCAACCTTTAAAAAAAAAACTAATTCAGAACTCAACTTAGAAATGCCATTATGTTACAGTAACAGTGGAAAAAAAAAAACTTCTCCAAATTAATGATGTATACACTGTCACAATAAACAGAGTTAACTGAGATAATTAAAAGTATTTTTATTCAGTTAATAAGATAAAGTGTCACAGTTGAGAAAGATTACCGTGAACTTCTCTAGGTAGTGTAGAGCAGAACACCTCGTCTTTGTAAAAACGTAACTATATCCAACAATTGGAACATGTTTTATTCATATGGTGTTTATGTCTGGAAATGTCCAAGCTATTTGCTAGGTGAACAGTCACACTTGATAGATCCAGGAGGGAATTTCTTGGTACAATGAACAAAAAGAGCTATTTTGCTCTTGTGCTCCAACCTCAGACCAAGGGAAAAAAAAAAGCTGTCATAAAAATATGGTCACCTTTCTGCCTTTAAAACTGTGCTGGTGCCTGGGGAAGGATTCTCTGAATGAAAAAAAAAATGGTGACATTACATGGGAAATTTTCTGTTCTTCTCCTTGTAATAGTCAATCTTGTTTAGACAGTAGTCTCTGAGTGGACTGGGAACAGTGATGGAAGAAATTCATGAATGATGGAAAGAAATTCAGGGCCAGGGGATCCAGATAACTATTATATGGTGACAAAGAACTGATTTTATACTAAAGCTTTACTAGCTAAGGTTGGTTTCCGGATGCTTGGATATGGTCTAAAGTCTATACATCAAATGCCATAATCCAAACTGCAAATGATAAAAATAAATCACTTAATACTTTTTAATGTTCTTTTACTCTCCTCTTCCCTATGATGCAAAGATACACTCCTAATAATTGAAAGTGAAAACAAGCAACATGGCCTTTAGCAATAAAGCTTTTTGTTATACAGCTGTAAAAATTCAACAATTAAAAATAAAAAAGGACTATAACCAAGGGGAAGGTCTATAAGCAACTAAGGTTATGCCCTAGGGTGTTGCTCCTTCTGCATTTCAAGGGCAACATCAGGTCACTGACACAAATAATAGTTGTTGGAATTTTTTTGTTGTTCATTTTAGTTCCAATGACCCTGGTAAAGGTCTATTTACTGAAGTGTGTTGGCTTGTGGAGGTAACTCCATGGGGAATTTTTTAGATTATGCTACAGGAATGGTGCTTGCAATGAAAAACAACATATAAAGAAACACTGACAAAGCATCTGAGCTCTGCTACCTTCCTTGTACAACTAAGAAACCAAGTTTTTTTCTTTTTCTTTTTCTTTTCTTTTTCCCTTTATCTAGAGCCACACCCACGGCGTATGGAGGTTCCTAGGCTAGGGGTCTAACAGGAGCTGTAGCTGCTGGCCTTCGCCACAGCCACAGCAATGCGGGATCCGAGCCGCGTCTGCAACCTTCACCACAGCTCACGGCAACGCCAGATCCTTAACCCACTGAGCAAGGCCAGGGATAGAACCCGCAACCTCACGGTTCTTAGTCGGATTCGTTAACCACTGTGCCATGAAGGGAACTCCAAGTTTTTTTCTTGAAAAGGAAAATATTCTTTGTGTGGCTTGTGTGCCCCCATATCAATGACATAACTGTAAATCCATGGCTGTTCAGATCCCAGATGCAGATCAAGTACTCAAAAGCAAAACAGGAAATGAAACTCCAGACTGTTACCAAAAGCCAGAAAAGAAAGCTGCTCTGCAGGCAATCTGTGACTTTTACAATAGATAACCCAAGTGGAGGATGCCTGTGAGCGATGTTGTCTGCTTTCTCTCCAGTAGTCACATGGACAAATGTTCAATGAACTTGCCCAAAGAAGCGAGTGCTCACCTCTTTAAAAACTCAGATTGGATACTAATGAGTATACAGTCTCAGACAGAAAGTAAAAGAGCTCACAGTGCGATGACTTGAAATAAGGAACTTTATAAAATAGAGCACCCGAGGCAAACTGGCCTTATGGAGTGACCAGAAAATATCAATTTCTCTGAAAACTCTACCCTCACAGAGCTGAACATGAAGGGACAAGACCAGAAAGGAGAAATCGAGCCCAGATAGGTAACCTGTGACCAGAACAACCCAGACTTGGCAAAATTCCAAACAGAGCAGAGGGAGTCAGATGACTGGACCTGACTTTTGTTTAGAGCAAATGAGGCAGCTTCCTTGGGTCCTGTGCTTGTTGCCTGATGGAAAGGGGAGGACAGTGGGGCACCATGCCTTATTCCTCTTTCCTAGATTCCCTAACACTCAGTTCCAAAAATTTTGTCAGAGAGCCTATAGAAGTTGTCAGTGGTGTGGTTTCCTTTTATTGGGATAGTTTGGGATAGGGCTGCACTGGATGAGAGACCCAGGCTCTAAATGCATCTGGAGATGCCTCTGTAGGCAACTATGGTGCTGGTGAATGATTCTGACTCTGCTTTAGACCTTGACACTGGTGGACGTGGGGAAATGTGAGGTGTGGGTATGGTAGGGTGATTGGTGTAAGCAGTCTAAAGCTGTCTGCTTTGAAACTCCCAGCTTAATCAGGTGAGGGCATGCTTATAATAGAACCACTCTCTGTGATGCCATTTTGGATAAGGGGAAAAAATTCAAGTGCAAGGAAATATAAGCTCCCTTAAATTATTCCTTCCACCTGGATTTTAACGTCTCGAAGAGAGGGACCACTGATTCTTCATTTTTTAATCTTGGTTTTTCAGTTTTTTTGTGGTCCTCAGAGAGCCGAACACTTAGATAGGGGGGTCCCAAAAAAATGTTTGCTGAAATGAATGGAAAGGCAAAACTTGGGAACTGAGATAAGATTTTTATGTTTCTGTTTACTGCTTTGGGATTTACTGATATCTGTTTTGAGAGATGCCTTCTGCAGTGGGAGCAGCCACTCCTCTTTCCTCAGACATGCTCTTCCTGTGTGCCTAGGAACCTGGCTTGACTTCCTGAAGAACTGGAATCTTGGAGTAGAAGTGGAGGTGGAGTTGAAAGATGGAGGGAGAGGGGTGACCTGAATCCTTAAGAAAATATCTGTGACTAATTCATGCATTCTTGGATTTAGATGAGAAATCTCTGTACTACTGGGGAGAGATCTGGCTTCTCAGTAAAGAGGAGAAGACTGTGATGCCATGAAATCTGGCTTCAGAAGCCCATCTCCCCACCACACATACACACACACACACACGCACACACACACACACTCCCTCCCCAGTCACTAAATTATGGAATGAAGACACTGACTAGGTGTAACCATTAGGACATTTGCATTGAAGAACACACTAAGCAAGAACCTATTGATTTATATACACTGCTTCAAGTAACATCTTTTTAGACTCCATATATAGGCCTTTGTTTGGGATTAAATCGAAATGGCTAAGGCTCACAGGTACAAGGGAGAGGGCCTCATGCCTAGTTAAAGAGAAAACATTTGTCTATTTATCTTGTTCACAGATATGGACTAGAGTATACTAAGTAAGTTTCAAGGAGCTTACAGGTATTATGCCAATAACAATCAGCATATTGAACTAGGTGGAAGTGTTCAGGGAGGGAAGTGCCAGAGGCAGTGATGGGTCTGGTTTTATTTAGCACATTTAATAATGATCTGTAAGAGGAAGAAAACACATTAAAATCACAGATTATACTAAATTGACAGGTGGTGTAAACACAAATGAGGGCAAACAAAAGGATATAAAGAGTTTAGAGCAGAAATGAGATTCCGTCAGGAAAAAAATGCGCTTTCGCATCTGTGCAAAGTATCTTAAATCAGCAATGGAAATTGTTTTAAAAGTCATTTAGCTCAGAAAATGTTCATAGACATTGCTCACATTTATAAGTGCTAAGCCCTCTCCACTCCCAGCTTTTTTTATTCCTAGATTATACTGTTTATTTTTATCTTTTAAGACTACAAATCTGATCATGTCATTCCCTGGCTTAAAATCTTTGAAAGGTTCTGAGTTTCCTACAGGATGGAGTCTAAGCTCCTGAGCCCTATAGGAGACCCTTGCTTCACTGTTTTTGTCCATCTTTCCCATCTCTTTCACATATCTGTCTGATCTGGGCTCCTTTTTGCATCCAGGCAGAATTATTTGTAGCTCCCTGATTGCATCCCACCTTACTGCTAAATGCACCATCTGCTCAGTGCTCCATTCCTTTCTCTTTTCTGGGTTATCTCCGTATGACCTTCAAGATTCAGTTCTGGCCTTGTCTCCATTGCAGCTTTCGCGCACAGAAACCATCCCCACCCCTGAGTTTGGCCTGGTGCCTTCCCTGGTACAGGCATCCACCCACTGCACACTTCCAGCATAACAAGTTGACAATGATAATAGCTAGATTTATTGAGCATTTAAGTATGTTCTGGACTCTGTGCTATGTATTTTCATGCATTGTCTTTATAATTATCACAACAACCTTAGGAGTCAAGTATAATGATCTTAGTTCTATGTAAAAGGAAATTTTGTATTAGTTTAAGTAATTTGACCAAAATTGCACAGCCAGTAAGCGGCAGAGCTGGATTCAGACTACTTCCAGAGTCCATATTTTTCATTTTATTTTTTATTTTTGCTTTCTAGGGCTGCACTCCCAGCATATGGAATTCCCAGGCTAGGTGTTGAATCGGAACTTCAGTTGCCGGCTTACGCCACAGCCACAGCAATGCAGGATCCAAGCTGTGTCTATGACTTAACACCACAGCTCATGGCAACGCCGTACCTTAACCCACTGAGCAAGGCCAGGGATTGAACCTGAGTCCTCATGGATAGCAGTCAGGTTCTTTACAGCTGAGCCACAATGGGAACTCCTGGAGTCCAGCTTTTTAAAAAGATGCTATTATAATAATGTATTTCCCTGTCTGTCTCTCTGACTTGTGTAAATATCTTGAGGACAGGGACCATGTCTTGATCACCCAGCATTGACAGTACTGCACATGGTACACACAGCTGAATAATAATAACAAAGATAAGTAATTTTTAATGAGTGCTAATTATGTTCTAGACAATTTACATGTACTTTGTATGCATTACTCACAAAACATTTCAGAGTGGATAAAATCATTTTTAGTGTATATCGGAAAACCTGAGGCTTAGAGGGTTGAGAAACATTTTCAAGATGACATAGACCTGTCTCCAAAGCCCTCGATTTTTTAGTACACAATTTTGTATCCTTATCTGACAAAAAATAGGCATAAAATAGCTGTAGGATTCCCTAACAAACAATTGCCAACGAACTCCCACTCAATACATGTGAAACACCAAATATATGCATAAATGTAAGCTTTCTAACTTTTTGTTAGGCTGGTGGATGTACTTTGCTTGAGCCCATCCTGATTCACTTTGAGCTTTCTGTCTCATGAGGACTTGTTTATTTTTGTGGTTAAATTGAACATATAGATTCATGTACTATTTTTGGCATCAAAGAGGCCTGGCTTTTACTATTTCTACCTCTCAAGATTTTCTTATTTAAAAGGATTAGCAAGACCTAGACCCTAGGTAATGCCCATGACACACAATGTAAGGCATGTTGATCTAGACTGGAAAAGAAGACGCTCAATCCAGTTGTGCTATCGGGTCAGTCACTTTCCTTCTCTTCCTTTCAGTTTTCTCACCTCTACACTGGCTTCCCAAATGTTAGACTGTGGGCCAGCTGCAGTACCAGGCAAGTATTTGATGAATATTGATGTCTGCGTCCCACTCTCAGGGATTTGGATTCTGCGTTTAGGGCAAATGCTTGTGAAAGTTTCACAGGTGATTTTGCTGCAGTGGAGTTTTTGTCTGGCATTGGACTAAATGGCTTTTAGCTAAGAGATAATGTCATTTATTATCCAGGCTTACTTCTTGTGGGCTCAGAATATATTTTGTTAAAATTGGTAATTTATCCACACCAAAGTCTTGTAAAATGAGGGCCTTGCATGTGGTAGGCTCAATAAGTGGGCTTCATGTCTACTGTATTCCCAAAGGAGACTCCTGTTATTCAGAATGCTCTTTTTTATTTATAAAAGTAGTGGCTAGTATCACGTACTAGTTTTACTAAGCTTACATTTTTCTCATATATTTTATTCAGGGTTCACTTCATAGATTATTTCCTTTTTTCAAATGAGGGAACCAAGGCTTCCAGATTGTCCAAAGTCATAGTGTGAACCAGGAGCAGAACCAGAACTTGATCTTGTGTCTTCTGAGTCTGATGGCCTTGATATATTCAATTCCTCCATAAGATCTTGTAGCCTATGACTGTTACAGTTGGGCTTCTAATCTTTACGAAACAGAACTGCACTGTATTTTAACAAAGCTTTTAGTTTCTTAAGAAGGATAGGATTTTTTTCTTGTAAGACGGTTGAAAGAAATGGATAGCACAGTGCTGTTAAAGGCTTTCATATGGCTCTAGCAACTTAGACTAACTTTAAAAAAAATTATTAGGCTTGGTGGAAGAAACTGACCTGGGAATCACTGGTTTAAAATTTGTGGCTGTATAGGTAGGTCAGGATCTAAGTGTTGAGCATCTCATTCCATTACACTGATTCTGTGTCCCACACATTCCCCCAAAGATCATATGTGCCCCATAGTCCTCATTTTAAAAAATGTTACCACAGGCAACCTAGTTGCACAAGCCCCAGACTTTTACACTCACTCTGCTTCCTAATGTTTATTCACCACTAAGTCCAGTTGGTTCTAGGTCCAAATAGATCCTAAAATTTTCCATTTTTTCTCCACCTTCCTCTCTCTCGATCTTCCCTAATCTCACGTTAAATTAGGCCCCCTTAATCTCTTTTATAAACTGCAATAACCTCTTAAGTGGTCTCACAGATTCCTCTCTTGTCCCCCTGTAATCCATTCTCCTCACTCAGCAGAGAGACCTTTTTTAAAATGTAAATCCCATGTCACTCTCCTACTTAAAACTCTGCAATGAATTTCCATTTCATTTGGAATAAAATCCAAACTCCTTAACACGGCCTTTGGCAATTCGGTTTCTGCTTGTCCCCCTGACCTCAACTCCTCTCATTTTGAACGGAGTCTCACCGCATTCTTCACGCTGGACTTGTGTTGGCTCCATGAACACTTAAGCTTACTTATGCATTGGAACCTTTGCCATGTCCTCTTTCCTCTGCCTGGAATGCACTCCCCTCAAATCCCCAAGGTGTTCTTAAGGTTAGCTGCTCTCTTCACTCAGACAGTAGTTTAGATATCACTTGTATTCCTCCCAGAGACCTTCTCAAATAAACTGCAAGTCACTCATCTGTTTGTTTTCTTCGTAGCACTTGGAGAGGCTACACTGTACTTTACATAAAATGTATTAGAATAGATCGTGAGATCCAAGGATAAGTTAGTTGAAGTTACGCCCCAGGTGCAGATAGCATTCTAATCAAGAATTTACTCTCCCAGAGGAAGATGGGAGGCTGTTAGCTAGCACTGTACAGAAAGGCCACACTCCAGAGGAGCCTACTACAAGCCCTTCAGCTGTCTTTATTGCTGATAAAGATGTTGTGTTAATTAGCATAGTGAGTGTCAAAAGTGGATTTTTATTGGTGAAATTAACCTTGTTAATCAGCACAATGAATGCTGGAAATGGACTCTCACAGGTAAAATTAAAGGTGCATACGTCAAAAACATTTGGTTGTATCCCCCCAACCTGGCATGAACAAGGTTTAGAAAACTAGAAAACATTTTCTTCTTAGGATTGGAATACAAAGCTTGATCTCAAAATCGTCCATGTCTAGCCTTTGGTTTAGAAGACTTCTGACTGCCTAAAGCAGATCACGAGGGTAGCAGAATCCTGACTTTCCTCCATCATGAGGGAACATTCATGTGTGAGTTTGGTGGGAATACATAAAAGGTCAGAAAGGTGGCACTCCACCAAGCCACAGAACAGGTTTTATTAACTGTGGTATGCCTGTTTGCTAATACATTTTACTTAATGAAGTCTTTATGTGTGGTAGAATTTGGTAGGAGTCTTGCTTTCATTTATAACCTAACAGCAAAGTTGTAACGTGGGGAGAGGGCATGGCTTACCTTCTTTCATCTCAAAGCTTGTTATAGTAACCGCTATTTAAAAAAACAACCCGTAACTTGTGTATACCAAGTGGACTTTGGTTTAGTTTACAAGAATCAGTAGATGCGGTTCACTTGCATATTTACTTGTTTAGTACCTGCCCCTGCTCCCCACCAATGTAAATCTCCCAAGAGCAGAAGTCTAGGTGATCTCTTCCCAGAGTTTTTAACCAGCTATTTCAAGGAGGCACTATTTCAGTCACTCAATAGCTATTTTAAATTTCTGAAAAGAGGATAAAGGGGGAGGAAGAAAGAAAGGTAAAAATAATAGAACAGAGAAACAGAAGTAGAGAAACTTGGCAAGAAGACTAAAGAATAGGCACATGACAAGGAAGTCAACAAACAGAAGGGTCTTAAATAGACTATGGAGAAAAGTAGTGGAGTTATGCTCTTTCTTGGAATATTGGCCCTCTGAGATGCTATGAAGAAAGACATATTTAGTGATTAAATAAGATTGGTCAGGACTACATAAACCTCTCCTTCAAATACCTACAATGCACATGAGCATATTAAAGGCTTTGGGAGGCATTTTAGGGAATACACGCGCACACACACACACACACACACAGCCCCAAACACCTTGTTAATTTTGTTTTACCTAGTATTTCCCAAACTTATTTGAGCATGGGACTCTTTTTTTTTTTTTTTTTCTGTGACATTTATTAACTCTGAAAAGGGCTTTTAAAAAAGCATAAAGCATGTGGCTAGGAAACTGATAAAGAAAATACCAGTGCTTTCATTATTCTATGAAGCTAGTTGTGGGGCAAGAGTCTAACCTTCCCTTTCTGTGCACCTTATGCATGGTGAGCATCTGCAACTGGGTTCTGAAACAACCAAAGAAACAACTCTTTGTCTATGTCTATCTTCTGACCCACCCTTCACCCAGAGAGGGAAAGATGGACTGAACGGCTGAATCTTCCTGAAGCAGGAATACTGTGAGATAACCAGGAGCAATCATGCACTGAAAATCGGATATGAACGTGCTACCCAGTGTAGCAGAAAAAATGAACCCATGAGAGTTGCCAGTACAGTGAAACCCACTTACTACATCCTTTTAAAGATCTGCTTAATGCTCACACATGCTCAATGCTTCCTTTCCTTGGCCCTAGGAGAAATATTAGGAAGGTGTTTCACTTTAGTAAGGTTCATGAGTTTATGGCCTTGAGAATGCCCTTGAGAATAAACTCTCAAGACTGAGAGAAAGGAAAAGAAAAGCTGCTTTTAATGGATTTTGTCTCTTTTTCCATAATATCGCAACTAAAATATTTGAATTAGTTAAATTTTCTAAACTCAGTAACTGCCAAAGGGAGATGACTATTTTCCTTCTTTTATTATCTTTACCATCTAAAAATCAACTTATATCAGAGAGTTAGGCAAAAACATTTTGGGAGAGATACCTAAAATATAAATACTCCAAAATGCACATGAGTACACTGCTAAACGTCTGACTAAAACAAGGGACATACGAATGTATGCAAAGGTGAAAAATAACAAAAAGGACATGCCCTTTCTTACCCCTTGAACTTCATATGTGCATTTCTTTCTACTCAGAATTCTTCAGTCTCAGTTTTCCCATTCATTCTTTAGTCCTTAGTTTAGATGACATTTACTTTGGGGAAGTATTTCTTTCTTTCTTTTTTTTTTTGTCTTTTTGCCTTTATGTAGAGCCACACCTGCGGCATATGGAGGTT
Organism: Catagonus wagneri; assembly: GCA_004024745.2. NCBI lineage: Eukaryota > Metazoa > Chordata > Mammalia > Artiodactyla > Tayassuidae > Catagonus > Catagonus wagneri. The sequence continues at coordinate 3,921,823 of PVHT020000065.1, forward strand.
CCCAGGCTAGGGGTCTAACAGGAGCTGTAGCTGTCGGCCTTTACCACAGCCACAGCAACACGGGATCCAAGCCATGTCTGCAACCTTCACCACAGCTCACGGCAACGCCGGATCCTTAACCTACTGAGCAAGGCCGGGGATTGAACCCGCAACCTCATGGTTCTTAGTCAGATTCGTTAACCACTGAGCCACGAAGGGAACTCCTGGGAAAGTATTTCTTGAGCCACATGCTTGGTCCAAAGGAACCTAGTCAGGTGCCCTCATTGTAACTTCCCTTATCACACTTGGCCATGCATTTAATTGCCCATTTACTACTAGATTACAAACTCTAAGTTGGCAGTGATCATATTATCTCATTCATTGTTTAGTCCACAGAGTCTAATGAATTGTCTGGAAGGAAATAGATGCTAAATGAATTGATTGGCTAATGTAATTTTGGTTTAACTAGAGTATAACCTACATTTTCATACCCAAAGTTGCATTTTGGAAAACCTACATCAGCATAAATATTAACTCCATGTTCATATAAAAACTAACAATCATAGTTACTCAGAGAAAGATATATTCCTGGGATTGGCTCCTGGGTAATTTAACCAGAATTCAAAAAAACCTTAGCTTAAGAATTATGGAAATTAGAAATTAAAGACTTATGAGATGAAATTTCTGAAGTAGTTTTGAGTTTTGCAAGTTCACAGAAATGATTCACTTCATGAAAGAATTGCTTTTGGTTATTAAGTCAAGGTTAAATGATTGAAAGGCATTTAGCTGTTTGATTCATCAAAACATACAAGAGTTAGCTTTGAAGTTTTCTACTCACATGATTGTAGAGGAGGTCAAGTGCTAATGTGAAAGCCACAGATGAATAAGCAAATAGATGAAAGACAGGTGATACATACATGAACACATATATACATTCCCCTACCCACAGCTGTTTTTCAAAAGACATTCATTTGCATGTTTGGTTGCAAGGCTATGTTAGGGTGTATGTGTGTGAGAGACAGTGAGGAAAAGAAAAAGAAAGAAGAAAGAAAGAAAGAGGAAGGAAGGGAGGGAGGGAGGAAGAGAGGGAGGAAGGAGAGGAAAATAAAGACAGGATGAGAGAGAAAAAAATTGAGTTCATAGCAAACCCTTGTGTTCTTGGTTTAAATAAATTAACCAAACAAAAACAAACAGATCTTGGATTGATATAAGCTAAACTGAAGCCTCTGTGTATGTGTGTGTGTGTGTATGTTTATGTAGAGGTCATGTCTTAGTAGTCTACTGTGCACAATTGCCCGTTATATAAGTTATATCAAGTGTCTATAATCTCCTCTGTACAAATTAAATACTAAAGCAAATTGCTGATGACCAAAATTTGGTCACACATTACAGAAAGATCAAATGAAATGAAATAATTTGGAATTTTGACTGTTATTGGTGGTTCATGGCAAAATTAGCTTTACTGGTCCATCAAGATTGTACAGAAAGATTTCACAATAGCAAAAAACCAGAAAACAAAAGCACAGACACATAGCATAGGGATTGTGAAAGAGGTAGGTTCACACAGAATGTGGATGATGCAGGGACAGGAGAGCAGCAAAACTATATATGAGAGAGAATAGAATCAAGGAAATAGGGGAGAATACAAACGTTTGAAAGTCAAGTCTCGGAATGCTCAGTTTGAATTCAGTACAAATTATCTTCACTTCATTCTAAAAAAAGCTGCTTGAGCGTGTGGAGAGGTACAAAGAAGGAACAGAAAGATAGAGGAGCTCACAAAGAGCTATAAATCTTGATGCCTAAATTGAGTGGGGGGAGTTGAGACAGTACAGTACAGTACTTGTTAAAAAAAAGTGACAAATGGTGTTCCCATTTGCGAAAGTCACTTACAATTGGCCATTAATAAAGGGATTGGGAGAAGGTGAGCCCCTTGCAGAAGTTTTAAAATTTCAGTCATCAGATTTAGCCTATGTCATTTAATTCCATTGAACAGCTTAGAGTTGATGTTACTCAAATATGTATAAGGTCTCGAATGGAAAACATTTTGGTAATTTGCATGGCTATTTTCAAGACTGCAAAATCTAATCGTCACAGACAATAGAACCAGACTGTCAGCAATGAAAATCAGGGACAAAAAAATGACTGATGTAAATCAGCCCTCGAGCAGTTAGGTTTCTCCCAGGATAAACCAAACCCGTGCAATGTCCTTACTCACAAAGTTGGTGCTCACAGAAGTAGCTAGAGAAACGCCAAGTGTTGCCTGGGGCCAGGATCTATGCACCACACACTCTCCCTATGGTGCTGTCCTTCCACAGTAAGGATATAGAGCTTTTCATCTTGATGAAGAAGAGTTGCAACTTGTTTTATTACTTGGGGCTTAAACTCCTTTTCCTTTCAGTGTCTTTGGGGTGACTGTTAGATTCCTTGCTCTCTGGATATCCTGGAGATCCACTGGGTACTATAATTATTTGTGAGCCACAATTGTCTTGTTTTGGGACTAGCTGCTCTTCTCACTTGAATAATATAGTTTGTCATTGGGCCACATAAATCACAGGCAGGGTAGTTCTCCCCCTTCCTGACTTGACAAATATCAAGCACATTTAGAATTCAGCCTTGTAATTAAGCAGGGCCCAATCTCCACAGGCAGTGCTAATACAGAAGGATTTGCAGCCTGGGGGAGGGTTTTTTGTGTTGACCTTGGATGACAGGCATTATAGCATCTGAGGGAATTACTTCCCCTATGCTCTCCTCATCTGTGACCCTAAATCATATACAAGGGTTATGAGGTTGGTGGATCATTGGACACTAAATTCGGACTGAAAAGATCCTTGAGGCTTAGTTTCTTCTGTAAAATTTCCTATCTTGGAGCTGAAACGAGATTACACGCAAGTGCTATGTTATCTGCCATAAGGAAAAACCAATTGGTGATAAAAATGAATACACATTAAGCCTTTCTCAAAGAATGTGGGTGTGCATTTTTACTCCCACCCTCTGTGTTGTGGTTTATAACAAGGGTACTTTTTCATTGTCTCTCCACTTTCCCTTATCAAAGAAACTGGAGCTCTCCAGTGCCAATCAAACATGGCTCAGCTGACTCCTACTAAGCTATATTCTCTATGTGAAAATTTGCTGAGGGAGTTTCCATTGTGGCTCAGTGGAAATGAATCCTACTAGTATCCATGAGGACGCGGGTTTGATACCCGTCCTCGCTCAGTGGGTTGGGGATTCAGCATTGCTGTGAGCTGTGGTGTAAGTCACAGACGTGGGCAGATCCTGTGTTGTTGTGGCTGTGGTGTAGGCAGGCAGCTGTAGCTCCTATTTGACCACTAGCCTGGGAACTTCCATGTGCCATGGATGTTGCCCTAAAAAGCAAAAAAAAAAAAAAAAAAAAAAGATTTGCTGCATTGAAAAACATTATTTGACTCATCATCTGGACCCTCATAGAAGGTCCCCTAGGTGACCAGTCACCCTGATTTGTCCAGGACAGTCATAATTTTTTTTTTTGTCTTTTTGCCTTTATCTAGAGCCACATCTGCGCCATATGGAAGTTCCCAGGCTAGGGGTCTAACAGGAGCTGTAGCTGCCGGCCTTCACCACAGCCACAGCAACGCGGGATCCGAGCCGTGTCTGCAACCTACACCACAGCTCACGGCAACGCCGGATCCTTAACCCACTGAGCAAGGCCAGGGATCGAACCCGCAACCTCATGGTTCCTAGTCAGATTCATTAACCGCTGAGCCACGACGGGAACTCCGACAGTCCTAATTTTTTAATGAAAATATTTCATCCCTAAACCCTTAGTCCTGGGCCTGACTGCTTTTCAGTTCTTCATACTCATTCAGGAAAATTCAACAATGTGAGATGGTTGCTTGCAATTGGCACTGACACCTGTTCTGACAGTAACTATTTGATCCTGATGAAATGTAACACGTATTTACCTTTGCGCTATGTCTTAACCCCCAAGAGTTACCAAGCTGTATCTCACTGAACTCCCAGAGGCCACGGAAAATCTTGCATTGGAAGGTGAGCACTGGGAACTTCAGCTCTTTTCCCACCATTTCATCCAAAGTAGCTTCTCCACATTCAGTTTAAGGTGATGGGTTCTAACTCCAGCACTGTTGGTGGAAATGTAAATTGGTGCAACCACTGTGAAAAACAGTATGGAGTTTCCTCAGAAAACTAAACATAGAACTACTATATGATCAGTTTTGCCCACTCCTGGACAAAACTGCAATTTAAAAAGATACATGCACCCCTATGTTCATAACAGCACTATTCAGAATAGCCGACCTAAATGGAAACAACAAATGTCCATCAATATAGGAATGGATTAATAAGATATGGTACTTATATACAATGGAATACTACTCAGCCACTTAAAAGAATGAAATAATGCCATTTGCAGCAACAAGAGATTCTCATACTAAGTGAAGTAAGTCAGAATGAGAAAGACAAATACCATACGATATCACTTATATGTGGAATCTAAAATATGGCACAGATGGTTGAAAAAAAGAATGTATGTGTGTGTGTGACTGGGTCACTTTGCTGTACAGTAGAAAATTGACAGAACACTGTAAACCAACTATAATGGAAAAATGAAAATCATTTTATAAAAGAATATATTAGCTAAATTTATAACAGCAAAAAGAAAAATATGGCACAGATGAACCTATCTACAGAACAGGAACAGTCTCACAGACATGGAGAACAGACTTGTGGTTGACAAGGAGGAGGGATAGGGAGTGGGATGGAATGGGATTTGGGGGTTAGTAGATGTAAGCCATTACATTTAGAATGGATAAGCAATGAGATCCTACTGTACAGCACAGGGAACTATATCCAATCTCCTGGGATAGATCATGATGAAAAATAATAGTTAAAAAAGAATGTGTATAAATGTATGACTAAGTCACTTTGCTGTACAGCAGAAATTAACACAACATTGTAAATCAACTATACCTTAATAAAAAAAGATAATGGATTTTATGTAAGATTGATCAGTGAAAAGATGAGCTATAGCCCTAGCAAGTAACTAACTCTACTTAGATCTTAATGGGTAAGATAGACTGAACTTAAGAAAAGGGGAGGAGTAGGAATAGCCTTTGATAGAATAGTCTTTGCTTTTTTCTTTTCTTTTGTTGTAGGTAAAAATACTGCTAGTGGTAGTAGATTACTGACTAGTAGTCAAATGATGATAAATACAAAATACTTTCCCCAGTTGTCCTTTCTTCCTAAGCATCTTTCCCATTTTCTGACAGCACAAATTACCACATAATAGTCCACATGTGAGCATTATTGAGAATGTTGGAGGCTATTAATGAATGGGATTGTGAAATATAAGAAAATAACTTAAAAATCTTTGTTTAAAATTTTTTTTAGTGTGTCAGACATGTATGATATCCTGTGTGTCAGCCTGGGCATTGGTGTATAGATCTGGTGCTACTATAGGCTATAGCCACAGTTTTTGGAAAATAAGTAATTAGGTTTATTATAAGGCCCAGACCATTGCATACACAGCTTGTATTTGAAAAGAACCAAACCTTGAGCTAAAACCTGTAAGGGAAGCAGATCAAAAAGCGGTAAGGTTAAAGAACATGGCCAACTGAGATTTGTGAGAATTTCTTTGGTTTGGGTTATGAGAGGCTTGAATTTAGGCAAGATTTGAGAGAGGAACTAAATACTTCAGGTCATAGGTAAATCATTTTAATAAAAATTCAAAGAAGTCAGAATAGCCATTTGAAACATGGGAGAGCAAGGGAGACCTAGTGTTAAGACTTTGATGCTATTTATTTTCTCATTCATTCATTGACCTCTTATCATCATGTGCATATATACATATATGTGTGTGTGTGTGTGTTTATTTTTTTTCTTTTTAGGGCTGCACCTATGGCATATGGAAGTTCCCAGGTTAGGGGTGAAATCAGAGTTGTAGCCGCCGGCCTATACTACAGCCATAGCAATATGGGATCTGAGCCATGTCTGTGACCTACACCACAGCTCAGGGCAACGCCAGATCTTTACACCACTGAGTGAGACCAGGGATTGAACAGGTGTCCTCATGGATACTAGTCAGCTTTGTAACCCGCTGAGCCACAACAGGAACTCCCAATGTGCTAATATGTTAACATCAGCTTTCCTCACTTTAGCACCAATGGTTCCCGCACACTCTCATTCTGCAGATTCCTATCTGTATTGGTTATTTCATTTTTAATCTCTCAAATTTACTGTTTTTAATTAAAAAGTTCAAAAATTATATATTAAGAAATGTTGGTTTGAAACACAAAAAAGGGTAGGTTGTCTTTATATCAGGAAAGGGGCTTTGCTGACATTCTCAGCCTCTTCTGTCCTGTCATCCAGGCACTCTCTTCTCATCATTATCTCTTCAACTGTGTCCTCTTCCCTTTTCTCTCATTGGTTCTCTTTTTTTTCCTCCATATACCTCTGAGGTTGGCTTTGATGCTAGTTAGGGGGTTAGATGGTCCTTGCAAAGTGGAAACAAATAGGCAGTCCAGTGAGGAGTAATTTCTGAAATATGGGAGGGTCATTATTGTCATATTTGTGGAATGATGAGGACACACTTGAGGGAATCTTTGAAGGACCTTACTAACTGGGAGGAGATTGGCCACATTCCCTGATGAATCTAGAATATTTTGGTGGCTTTCTTGGTGTTGCATTCTGTTAGTTTTTTCTTTCATCTATTTTCTTTTCCTATCAGACCTGAGGAGTTGTTGTGGACAGAAATAAAATGGCCTTTGTCAGGTTATTCTTCCGCAAGGACATAGGGGAAAGGGGATGTTTGTGAATGTGCTAATATGACTCTAAATGCTTTCAAACCTTTCTGTTTAATTCTCTCTGTGGCATGTAATTCCTGAGGGGCATGCACCAAATTGATAAGCTCAGTGCTAAAGTGAACTGTCTCATCTAGTTCCCAGGAGCCTCTGACTAAAGTGTCAAAATACAATTGTGCACCAGCGGAATTGCTGTCCTGCAGAAGAAACACTCCAGCACACTATTGACATCACAAGCAAATTAAAAGACTCACTAAAGTTAATATTCTCATATTATAACAACATCTCCTATAAATTATTAAAGCCCACACAATTTATTACCCATGTTAGGAGCTGGGGAGGGGAAAGCAAGTTGAATCATGAGCCATGCTACTTAATGATTTATTTTTTTGGTCTTCACTGTGTTGAGGTTTATAAATCATCCTGTTCAACTCTACTCTGCACCGAGGAAAAAGCAGTTGCTAACCATGCCCTTCTCTCACCAATGATCACCTAAGCACAAGGTGGAAGCATACTCATTATTTTAGCATGTATCAGCAGCCTCTGTGTTTCAGACTAGCTGTTCCTTTTCATTACTATAATGGTTAAGCACGGCATTGAATGGATATGATTTAAGGCTTTAGATGACAGATCTCAGCCTTTTTAGGAATAAATATTAACCTCATTATTTAAGCAGGGAGGCCAAACTGACTTGTTTTCTGTCTCAAGGCTTCCAAGTAAATCAAGATTTACTTAGAAATCTTGTGCTATCAAGTCTGGTCCACCAGCCTTACCACTAGTCAATCTTGATTATATTTCGTATTTTTAAACAGATAAAAATATCTTATCTGACTCGCAGTGGTTTGTTTTATCTCTAACTTTGCAACTGACTCAGGCAAATCATTCAATTCAGAAAGACTGTTTCTTAATCTTATTCAACGAGTATGTTGTATTAAATAATCTCTAAATTCTCTTCTAGATTTAAAATTCTGGTGGTCATAATGTATAACTGCAAATCAGACAGTGATTTCTACTGCTGGTGAAGGTCTTGAGAGCCCTGTGAATACTTGCCTCGGGCATCCTTCTGCCCTTGCCCTAAATTAGCTCTAAGAGGCCTGGGGTTGACATTGGTCCTGTCTGCCCCTTCTTCTTTGTGTTGGCCATAGAGCATGAGAAAGATTTCAAGAGCAAATGAGCTACTCTTGAAAAGAATAATAAGTTAGAGTTGGCTTAGAACCACTGAGAGCCTTTTAGAAATGGTGGGCAAGAGTTGAAAAAAATCTTAAAAACATCCTCAGGGTTAGTTTATAATTCAAGGTCTTTGGTGACCATTTGGTCTGACTTTGTTTACCCGTGAACCTTAAAGAGGAGCCTCTTGTCCTGGTACATTCCCATCCCAGACTGGAGTTTCCTGGTGTACAAACATTGATCCGTGCTCTGGAACAGTCACTAGCCTGTCAGATTTTGAAAATAGTGTCACATTATATCACTGTCCTAAAGTTAGTGGTAAAATAAACACTCAAGTGTAAACGAAAGTGGCATGTAAATATAAGTTGTTTTAATACTGTTTCTCTTGTAAAGGAAATTTATACACATACTTCTTAGGAATTAAAATAACAGACATCAATAATGCATGGAGTACACATTTAATTTGCTTTGCAGAAGTAAACAAACATGACTGCACTTTTTATATTAAGGAGTCACAAAACTTGATAATATTCGATAAATCGGCATTAGTATTTCAGTCTCTGATATCACACGAATGGAATTCTGTTTTTTCTTTTACTTATATCTGTAAGTTTAAGGACATCACTTAAGCCTAATCACTCAGTTTTCTTATCTTAAAAATGGAAACAGTAATCCTTAGTCACTTCATAGGGCTGTGATGTATGACTAAAAAGAGATGACATATTTGTGAGGTATTTGTGTTCATTTTTAAATGATAAATCTATATGGGGGAGTTCCTGCTCTGGTGCAGTGGGTTAAGGACTGCAGTGGCTCAGATTGCTGTGGAATCATGGGTTTGATCCCTGGCCCAGCTCAGTGGGTTAAAGGATCTGATGTCGTTGCAGTTGCAGCATGGGTTACAGCTGCGGCTCAGATTTAATGTCTGGCCTGGGAACTTCCACATGCCACAGGTGTGGCCATAAAAATGTATAGGAAAAAAATGACTGTTTTTATTTTAATTAATCTGAATAAGGACTAAGCCCAATGGAATCGTCCATTTCTAATGTAAGTATAAATGTGGAGTTCCACTCATCTACTATGAATACATTTCTGAGATAATAGTTACACATTCCTCTCTCTGTTTAAAGAGATTATGGGGTGAATGGGAGATGGAGGGTGTTCATTTTTACCTTCTACCTCCCAGAAACTCTACCATGTTACAGAAATCTTACAATACAGAGTGGCCAAGGCTGACAGTTTTGCAACTTGCTTTTTGATGAAATTCAGGAAGCATTTATTGGGCTCAAACTATGTGCTAGGTTTCTGGTCACACAGTCAGATGGATGGGTGTACTAAGGATGTACTGCACATAGGAAAGGATTTTTCTTTGTAGCCATCTTTTCCTCAAGTGTTTGAGTCTTAAGACGTGGTAAAGATGGGGTATATTAGGAAAGTTAAGTTCAAGCATTTGGTGCCTAAGATTTTTGTATACTCAGACACTGGACTTATTGTAGAAGAAGTAGGATAATACCCCATAGGAGAACAAAGGCTTCAACAGGCTTTGCTAAAATGTAAGGTCCACTCTGCTGATTAGATAGAATCATTGAACCTTATGCTACCCAATACATACAATGGAATCCATGAGCACCCTCCTAAGAGGGGAGGCATTTAGATGAGATCTTTAAGATTTAGGTATTGTATACCATGAATGAACATGAAAGCCTGGTTGGCATAAATAGCCATTCATTCTGTCAACAACATTAATTGAAAACTCAGGGGTGCATAAAGCCCCATTCTCATTTATTGAGTAAGCCAAAAGAATACCTTCACATCTGTATGCAAATACTTCACAAATGTGAAAACCCACCACTACTGATGAGTGAGTGACACTGATGTGAACAGGCTGTCAAGTGGTGGCACACAGATTGGCTGTGACTTTTCCATGTAATGTTGGCATAACCATATGTGCATCATCAATTTCTGAAATATACATGTCCTTTAAATGTATTATGGCACTTGTAAATAATAAAATTTGTTCCAGTGTCCCTGGCAAAATGCCTCCAATTGGACTAAAAACCTTGGCAATGTATTTTGGCAAGGCATTAGTATATTTGCTGTGCAAAGAGTCATGGGTTGATTTTCTTTGCCTTCTATAAAGTGGCAGGTTTTGGAAACTTTTATTGTATGTATAGGGTAAATAAATCTTCAGTTGCTGTTAAGACCTTTTCAAAGAATAGTTTTTTGTATATTAGTACATTCTCTACTCTCCCTCCTAATCTATAATTTGAGCACAAGCAACAGCATTGATTTTTCTGTATCAGGTAATCTATCCAACAGTCTAGGGTTGAGTTCCCTTCCTGGCCTTCTTAGACTAGCTGTATGACTTTGGATTGATAAATCACCAAATCTTGCTGAACTTGGTTAGCGGCCTCTGTCCTGCCCCACACATGTTCCCTCAGCACTCACCTCTGCAGCCTCACTGCTTAGAGTGAGCACCTGTGACTCTAGAACTGGGACTTTTACTCTGGCTCTGATAATATGCTCAGTTTACAGATATCGCAAGGGGGAAATGCCCTAGAGCTGTTATCTCTGGAGGCCAACTTTAACCAAAGATGGATGGGGAATTAGTAGATAAACACTACAGCTTTTTTGCCCCTTGGTTGGGGTAATACTTGTGTTCTAATCCATCCTTCAGAGTTCCCCAGCAGAACTGAACTGCTGTGGCCAAACTGGAAACTGTCTTGAAAATGCACTTTTTTATTGGCTTTCTTCTATTCACTCTCTCATGCTTCACTCCCTGACAGTGTTTCCTGTGATCAGTTCCCATATAAATTACTTGCACTTGAATCCTTGTTTTAGAGTAAGTTTCTGGGGGAACCAAAACAAAGCAGTTAAGTTTCTCATGAGTCAAATGAAAACAATAATACCTGCCTACCTATCCACACAGTTACTGTGAGGATCAAGTGAGATAATATATGTATAAGTGCTTTGAAAATTGTGAAACACTAAATAAATTCACATGGTTTAATTATTGTTATTGCTGTCGCTATTGTGTTTTTCAAACTTTAATTTCAACATATAAAATATCTGCAAATATAATTCTTATCTGTGAACTGAGGAGAAGAATATCTAAAAGTAAGAATGTAAGACAGGAAATTACTGACAAAGGGTAGGATGATGAAAACTTTTCAACTACTACTGTAACACCACCCAACACCCACACAACTCTCTCCCCAAAATGACAGATGTCAAAGACAAAGGATTAGAAAAGAGACAACTGGCTTTCCCTTTGTCACTTACATTTCTAGGCAAGAATATCTTTCTTTCTTTTCTTTGTTTGGAAGGTGCATTTTCATGATATTAAGTTCACAGGGTAGGAACTGAATTTAAATTTTTATTTTGTAAACTGTTTTTAAGAATTAACCATGCTATTCAAATATTCAGAAAGATAAGGCAAAACTGTCCTACTGACCAAAAACAGATAGGTGAGGGACAGACAGGAAGAAAAATTTAAGCAGAAGCTGTTTTGCATAGTAGTGTCTGCTCACCATCTAAAAGGCATTTGAATGTTGAGGCAGAGAATTAAAGACTATTTAATCGTGTGTCTTACCTCCCAAATAAAAGCAGATGTGTGTGAATTTTTCAGGGAAAAAAAAATCTGTCAAGCCAGAAGTTTTTGTTGCTTGATACACTTTTACCAACTCACTTAGAAAAACTGTCTACAAAAAAAGGTAAAATCCATGCATTCTGGAAGCAAAATGGGGGAGAAGATGAAAATTCAAATAAAGAACTGTGGTTAGCAATATTTAATGGCCTAAAGAGATATGAAAGCAAATGCCAAAGCAATACATTCATATCTCAGGTACATATAGTTATATCTTGCCGACTCAATGAGTTTTATCAACTGAATGAAGAAGAGCTGAGTACTTCAGGTTTTGTCACACAGTAATTTGCTTAGATATTAATTGATTGTGACCGCATTTGCCCCAGAACTGAACATACCACAGTGTAAATTTAGTTTTAGCATGTGATTGGCTGCCATGTTGAAACTGTAATCTTTTGTAATTGTTAGCGGCTTTAGTGAAATTTACCACACTCACAGCAGTTACAGGGCTACTACTGTACACACTCAGGCCTGTCATTAGGGTCACAGCTTAGACCCTGGCAAAATACTCTTGAGCTGTTGCACAAGGTGTATAGCTCAAAATCTTGCGACTCTTTTTAATTTAGTTTTAACTCCCATTTTTCTTGGGAAGTGACAGTTAAGAATTTCCCTCTACATTTGTTCCTGCGGAGGCTGTTGCTGATCTTCCTTGATATTCTGACGGACTCTCTTTGTGATTCTTGGTTCTTAAAAGGTTCTTATTGCATTTCTCACTTTTAAACCACATTTGGACTGTCACTGTTTTTTTTCCTGCTCCCATAATCTGTAGCTGATGCTGCTGGTGCAGCACTTGTCATCCTAGATTACAGATAGTTGCCGAAGTGGCTGTCGCTTGCATTAGACTATGAGTTCCCTGAAGGCAGTAACCACCATTTCATTTCTGCATTCTTAGCACCTGTCACTGTCCCTGCCATTTAGTTGGTGCTCAAAAAGCGTTTGGTGATTGAATCAAATAGACACAATGCAGTGTGCTGATATTTAATGTGATGCTGGTTTACATGACACTAGTTGTTCCTTATTATAGTCTACTTAAATCCTACTAAAAGAAAGGTTGGGGTTTTTTGTTTGTTTGTAGGGGTTTTTTTTAGAGTGAATTTTTTAAACCAGAAAGGCCTAAATCACATTTGGGTTGAAAATAATTTTGTTCGCCAGTTTATCTTTCAAAATCTGTTTGTTGTTCAATGGCTTATTGATTTTAAGTATTTTCATTTTGAAGAGCAGGATTTCAAAAGATTTCCAACTTTTTAAAACAGATTTTTACATTATCAAGGAAAAGACACCAGTCTTTTACCTGGGTAAGTGAAAGTTTCTACTACTTTATGATTTGTTCAATTCAAGCCCTGGTTTTAAAATAGGAAAATGAATTGAATACATGTTTTTAAAAATCCCAACTGTTGAAAAGTTCTGTAATATAATCTAAAATAAATATACCAACTTAACTTTTCCTTATAAAAAGGAAGCTAGTAGCTTTAAAAACCATCTGTAGAGTAAATATTTATGGAGCAGAATGACAACTTGACTTATCCAAAGTAGTGGCATACATTTTCTTAGTTAATGTTTGATGAAGCACTTCCACTTACAATTATTCTGTGGACTAAAGAAGAGTTTCATTAACTATTTTTGAAAGATAATGAGGCCATGATCCCTTTCCAGATGTTTCACTCGTCAAATAACTGTGCTCTTTCTTCCAAATCTCCCTCGTTGCTTGGTTCCTATTTCCTAGTTTATTGAGCAGTGATTTATAAAGATGAAGAGGAGTAGAAATGGTGGACAGATAATGGGGGTCAGATACATTTCATGTGAGTCCACGATACAAAATTTTACTATCAGAGCATTTCTATATATTCAAAAGTATTTTTATAAATCTAAAAGTTTAAAACGTTTAATCTTCTGAAGAATTGTGCATACATACACAATAAACAATATTCTTTATGTGTTTTTATATATACAGTTGCCAGCCTATGTAAGGAAATGTGTAGAATATATTCTAACTCTTTAAAGGTTCTTGTTTATAGTAAGTCAAGCCAAAAAATATTCACAAAATTCAGGCATTATTTTACCTTCCCAAAGACTGGAATCTCTTGAAGTTTTTATTACTAAAAGATAATTGTCTTATATGTAGATACAGAAAAATTTTTTCCATGGTTTTTCTTCTAAGCATAGGTACACTTCCAACTCTTTCTCTACGGGAGGGACTCAAGAATATGGCTCTTTGCAGAATTTTCCTTGAGGTCTAAGAAGCAGACTTATATTTTTGCTTGAGAGCAGACTAACCTAATTCTACCTTTTAGCATTCTGAGGTACAGTACTAAGAGGAAACAGAAGCTATAATACATAATACAACTAAGGGTACATTTTAAACGGTGCATTTAAATGTAACAGTAGATAAGTGTAACAAAAACAACAATAATAATAAAACTAACATTTACTAAGTGGATGCCCCAGGTGTTGTAAACACTTTCATATATTAGTTCCTTTTTTCCCCCCACAATGACTTCACAAAATAGATGCTGGTATTAGATCCATTTTACAAATTGGAAACCAAAGCACAAAATTTTAGGTAACCTGCTCAAGTGCGCACACATAATATGGGATAGAATAGACAGAAACTGAAGCTAGAAACTGGGGTCTGTGGTGACTGCTATTACACAATGTAATAGTGAGTACCAGATGATATGAAAACTTAGAGCTACTTGTTTTGCATCTTGGTACTGAATGCATTTCTCTTAATTACTTCCTAGACTAACGTTCAGTTTCATCCACTTTAACTATGTTGGCTCTAGCTATGAAAAATGGGCCTAAAAATGTGATAATTAGCAACACTCATAAAGTATATAACGAAAACTAACAAATTATTTTGCATCCTTTTAGGCATCATTACTATGCTTTGTGTTTAAGTCACTCCATTTCCATCCCTTAGAAATTAATGAAAATGTTTCTAGGCTACAAATAAAGACATAACTGGGGTAAGAGGGGTGCCCCAGGGAGGAATAGGGAAGGACGCTCCCCCAGCTGCTGTGGGAGGTGGTCACTCACAGCTTACAGCTACCCTCTTCTGAGAAGAGAGGCTGATTTGCTTGTAATGTTTCCCCACCAGCACAGCCAGCAGTCCATGGTTAATTGATACACATATGGATAATAAAAAGTCACCCTTCCAGGCCCCCCCTTGATCCAAGTGTGGCTTGAACTCTGGTGCTCCAGAGCTTCCCTTGGGCTCTCATAGTTTTCAGCTGAACACATATTCTTGCTTAACTTCTTCCCTTGCCCTCTTCAGTCTCCCCCCTTTCACTTCTCCCTCAATAAACCATGTTTATGGGGATCTTTTTCTTTTTTGTCTTTTTAGGGCCATACCTGTGGCATATGGAGGTTCCCAGGTTGGGGGTCAAATCAGAGCTGCAGCAGTTGGCCTACATAACAGCCACAGCAATGCCAGATCCGAACTGTGTCTGTGACCTACCCCACAGCTCAGGGCAATACTGGATCCTTAACCCACCGAGTGAGGCCAGGGACTGAACCTGTATCCTCATGGTTACTCATCAGATTTGTTTCTGCTGAGCCACGACAGTAACTCCTATAGGGACCTTTTTCTTTTCTGCTTTTAGGAAACCCAGGCCAAGATGGATGGTCCTGGAAGTGCTCCTATGAAACAGAGTCTAAGATGAGATTCTGGAAGTAGATGGCAATGAGGCCTCCATGTCACTGGTGGTAGGAACAGCATAGCCAGTCCCTAGCCTTCTGTAGAAGACTGTTAAGCTCAGAGGTCAGCAAACTATAACCTGTGGGCCAAATCCAGCTCATTGCTTTGTGTAAATAAAGTTTCATCAGAGCACATTCATTTATATATTGTAAGACAGAATTGAGTATTTGAGACAGACACTGCATGGTATGCAAAGCCTAAAATATCTACTATTAGGTCCTTTCCAGAAACTGTTTGCCAGCTTCAGGCGAAAATTTTCACCTGTGGTGGTAAACTGTGTTGAAACACTGGTAGAAAGGGATACCACAGGCAGTGTAATGGCTCCAGTGTTAAGAAATATGGGGAAATTGGAACTATAAGATCTATGGATTTGGGTGACTGTTCCAATGTATCACTGATGCATTGAAGAGGGGAGAATATGCTCTGTTAGTTACTACTGCTGTGTAACAAATGATCACAAATTTAGCAGCTTAAAAGGACACACATTATCTCCATATTTCTACAGGACAGGAAGAATTCAGGGATGGCTTAATTAATCCTTTTTTGAAGTGTCTTTTAAAAGACTCTAATCAAGTTGTCATCCAGGGCTGGAGTCTCACCTAAAGGCTTGACTGGCAGTACCCACTTCCAAGCTTATAGAATTGTTGATAGGATTCAGTTTTGTGTAACTAGTTGGCTGAAGGCCATCCTCAGTTCCTTGCCACACGGGCCTTTCCAATATGGCAGACTAATTCATCAAAGTCAGTAAGAGAAGGATTCTGCTAGCAAGAATGAAGTGACAACCTTATGTAGCCGAATCATGGGAACGACATCCCATCATCTTTGCCATGTTCTGTTGGTTAACAGCAAGACCACAGGCCAACCCATACTCAAGAAAGTGGAAGACAAAATGGTGTAGATGCTAGGAGGCAGGGCTCTTTGGGAGCCTTCTAAGAGCCTGCCACATAGGCTCAGATCTATTATTCAGAGTTTAAAGCAAAGTGTGGGAGTCAGAAAGACTCATCAGCAGCATTTAAAGAGATACACCTCTCTTGTAGGTAGAGGGCAAACAGATTTTGAGATCAGGTGCATGTCTCAATTGTAAAAGTGGTAGAACTTTTAAAGAAGGCTAAATTCTCAGTTTTGGCAGGTCTCTAGGCACTGGAAGAAAAAGGGTAGGATCTTGAGGCTTGACATAGGAATATCCAGGTAGCTGAGAATTTTAATTCTACATATTCTTCTGAATACTTCTGGCTTTCAGCATTGGCTAGTAAGCCCCCTCTCTCTTATTGAAAAAGAGAACCTCTTTTCTTGAAAACTGTAAAGAATGAGGCGGGTTTATTTCAAGACAATCCTCAGGATCTGACTATATTTTCCATCATGGGAGTCAGACTGATAATTTGAGTGGTATCTCAGCATACCCTACCTAGGAAGTTAATGGCCTTCCGAGGGAGGAGATGAGTTTATATACTAAGGAGTGCCAGACATTGGCTGATATGTATGCCAAAGTCTATGCCTGGGAGTGCACCCTGAGGTCCTGAATCAAAGTGACAAATATAAAGTTATACGGGCTGTTTGCCAACATGGGGTTCCTCTGCTGTGACAGAATTTAACACTCTGGCAAGGCCCTGAGTGATTTCTCTGATATAAGGCTGGAATAACTCTCTGTTGTTTGGAAACAAAGTAGAGATCCCAACACTATAGTAACAGATTGTGGAGAAAGGGGTAAAAAAAAAAAAAAAACCCAAACAAAGAAAATGAGAAAGCAAAAATGGGTCAATTAAGTAACACTGAAAAACCCATATTTGACTGTGTGCTTCAGCAGGGTTGAAGGACATTCTGTTTATTAACATGATGAGAAATCTGCTGATAAGGGGGATTCCAATAGTGGAGAAGCATAGTCCTTCTTAGGCCGGAGATAGCAGGAGACCCTGTTATAGGACTGAGATCAACTATAGCAATGGGGATGATAGGAGTCCAGACTAAGAGTGGCTTCAGGGCAGCACTTAACTGTCAGGAGACAATTGGGTGCAATCACCATCAAGGGGAGCCAGCTTGGAATGGCTGTCCTGCAGGTGGGATGGGGGCTGTTCTATCTATGGAAGTGGCTACCTTGTTTAAGGGCAAGACAGATGGGCAGCCAACAAAGGTGTTATTTAATATATAATCAAAAGAGGTTAAAAAAAAAAAACAGATGAGCAGAAGAATGAGGTCAGGTAACTGATTGGAAAATCTTTAATATTTTTTACTTTGCCTTTAGATATGAGTCTGTTCTCAGATCCAGAACCCATTGACTGAAAGAGATGCAGAAACCCCATCAGAAAAGAACCACAACATTATGAGGAGTATGACTCTCTAGGCCTTCTCCTAAAGGACAAGAGTGCCCTGGGGCAGAGGGGGTACTCAGATCTTTCTGGGACTGTTAGATACAAAGTATGATTTGATGCTGATAGCATCATCATGAGCCCCCTGCTAGAGTGGGAATTTATACTTGTCAGGAAGTAAATAGAGGAATTCTGACCCAGATGTATTTCATGGTGGGTCTACTGGGTCCACACACTCACCCAGTGGTTATTTACCTAGTCCTTAAGAATGTACAATTAATTGGACCTATTAGAAGTTGGTAGAATTCTATCATTGCTTTATTTTTTTTTATTTTTGTCTTTTTACCTTTATCTAGAGCCGCACCGGCGGCATACGGAGGTTCCCAGGCTAGGGATCTAACAGGAGCTGTAGCTGCCGGCCTTCGCCACAGCCACAGCAACGCGGGATCCGAGCCGCGTCTGCAACCTTCACCACAGCTCACGGCAATGCCAGATCCTTAACCCACTGAGCAAGGCCAGGGATCGAACCTGCAACCTCATGGTTCTTAGTCGGATTCGTTAACCACTGAGCCACGAAGGGAACTCCTATCATTGTTTTCTTGATTGGCTATCATATTGGCAAAATCCAAGTAGAAGTCCTTGAAGCTTTCTGCTCTTGCAAGTTAGTAAGTCAAAATCAAGGACCACATCTTGAGGAAAATTGCACAGAGCCGTTTGATTCTCAGAGATTTAAAGGATGCAGGGATGAGGACCTCCCTCATATTCCCATGTAATTCACCAGTCTAGATGATACACAAACTAGATGGATCATGGTGGATAACAGTGGGCTACTGCCAGTGTAAGCAAGTTGCCATTTCAATAGCTGCTGCCACGCTGTGTTTGATATATGGACCAGGGCAAGTTACCTGGATACAAGGTTTTGGTTATTATTCTGAGAAATATGTTATTTTCAATACTCATTGGGAAGGAAGCTCAGAAGCAGTTTACATTCATAGGGATGAACAATAGCTGTCATGGTCTTTTTTCAGTATCATATTAATTCTCTAGCTCAGGCAAAATATAAGAAACTAGGACTCTCTGGATATTCTGCAGAGTATCATTCTTGTGTACCACAGGGATAATACCATGTTAGTTAGAGCAAGTAACTCACTTTGTGGCAAAGAAAGTTATGTCTGCATGCACGTGACTATGGGGTTCACTGGTCCTACCACACACACTCTGACACAACTAAGGTACAAGCTTAGACTTGACACTGTGAGGATGAGTACTGAATAGGTAGAATACATCAGTCCAGGAAGCAAATGGTAGACCTAAATCAGACTCCACTCATCGTTACTTCCAGTGATCCATCCTCGTAACTTCAGGTTTTGTGAGTTTAGAGGTTCAGTAAAGGGAAAATTCCACCAAAGGATATAACAAGAGTCTAAGTAAATGTAAAGCTATTTTCAGTTTACTTTGGGTTCCTCGTGTCAGTAGACTAGCTGGCACAAAAAGAATTAGTATATCGATAGAGAAACTTATTTGGCTGAAGGGGTAGCAATGATGCCAAATATTGGCAATCAGGGAGAACTGTATTTGGCGTTCAGGTGATCTTTGGGACGTACTCTGGTATTATCATGCCTTCTTTAACTGTAATGGACAAGTACAGCATTCGGGTTCTGTTACTAGGTGCTCAGACACCTCAGAGAGGCTACTCCCAGGCAATCTACTTAGATCTGAGGAAGTACCTTCCCCCAAGGAGGAGCATCTAGAAAGGTGATGGAGGAGGGAGAAGATGACTATGTTATGGCTTTGGGACAAACTGAAGCAGGAGAAGCTGTAATTTGTTCTATTTCTTCTTCTACACATTAGTTCAGAAAACCCTATATTAAAATACTATGCTAACCAGAATCCCGAGGCAGCTGTGCTTGGAAAGACAAACCTTAATGTAAGAAGCAAGTTATGAGCAATGCCAGGGGTGGACTGCTGTATTGTTGATGTCTCTCCCATCCCCTGGCTACTGTGAGTGTTTGGCTGCTAACAGCTCATAGCTGCACCCTTCCCAAGGATTTGCCCTCAGTCGAATAGTGCCAACTCAGCTGAAAATTACTCTCCCTGAGAATAAGAGGTGTTAATCCTGTGGTACAATTTCTGTTCCAGAGTTTCCCAAGGCACCAGGCTAAGCGAACGCTAGTTTTCATGCAAGACTACATTCTTCACGGTTATCTTCTGCCCATTCTGCTTCTCTTGCTCCCCATCTCCTATGAGTAGTCGTTTAATAATATATTTTCAGAATAATTTCAATCTTGGGCCTTACTTTCAGGAATTCTGACTTAAGACACCATTTTCTGCTATTAACCATACTGGAAAAAATTTTAATCTGTCCGTATCAATCTGAACCAAACTTGAGTGTATGCACAGGAAAAGTTGCATAGATTGAGGTTGCCAATTAAAAAAAAAATCATTGTAAATTCTCTCCTTAATTTATTACCATGGAAAAGGCGCTCTTTCATTTTTTAATTCTCAACTTTACTATAACTGATGACCACTATTCTATTCTTGCTACTCTCCAAATCTTCCTTTATACTGATGTCAACTATCTTCTAAAATAATTCTGATCATCTTACACCTCTGCTTAGACATTTTGGTGACTTTTCCCTGTTTCCGGGATGAAGTCTTAACTCTTCAGCATAACATATAAGGCTTGGTTTATTGGCCTACAATTTGGAACTGAATTTTAGTAGACTCTTCCCCCTGCATACAGCCTGTATACCATGTGCTACAGTCTAGCTCAACGACTTAGTCCCTGAATAAGACATGACCTGGTTTGAATCTGTACTATTCCTTCTGCCTGGGATGGCTCCTCTTTCTTCTGCTTGTAAATACCACCTTACATTTTAAGCTACAACTTATCTATCAACTTTTCTGTGAAACTGTTATCGACCAACCCAGCACTTCTTTCCAAACTCCAGGATGAAATGGTAACTTCCTTCTCTGTGCTCTCACAGCACAGTACACGTCTGAGTTATAAAGCCTGTCATATATTTTTGTGATTATTTATTGACATGTCTTTCTCCCTTGTTTATTGACATGTCTTTCTCCCTTACACAAATCTGAATTTTCCAAGGGTCATGTGATTTGGTTTTGTATCTGTAATAATTATCACATGGTTTAGCATAGCATTCTTAAAAATATGTGTATATGTATTTATATAAAAATAAAGATGCATACACATTTCTAAAAAGAATACTATGGTAAGCCATGTTATAATTATTATCACATGTAGCTATATATATTTACATACAATCACATGCATATATATATATATAACTGAAGGAAGAACTTAGCTTGTCCTTAGATAGCTTCTCAGTTTGACAAGTTGGTCTGTTCTATTCCTACCTTCAATCCTTTTCCTTATTGTAGAAGATTTGGAAACTGAAGACAGTCTTTTTAAAATTTTTTAAAAATTTTATGATTTGAAGACAGTTTTTGGACAACTGTCCGCTCATCTAAATCAAATGACTGTCCACACCTTCAGCCCATCATTGTATGAGCTTATATAACTTCGCTTCCTATGTATTATACCAGTTCATTCTCCCAGTGATTTGTAACAACAGGCTAAGAAACAAACTTCCAAATGGCAAGAACAAGCCTGAAATATTACTAGGCGACCTAAATGCAAGCCTATATTTTGTCTCTCTTTGAAGGTGAAAGTAAGTCAGGGAGATCGGAGAGAAAACTGCGTTAAATGTAGCCAGCTTTCACCTCCTTCATAACTTCTCTGCACTATAGTCACTCTGGAGGCCAGTGTTTCTGATTCATCTAGACTTTCATTTGAGCAGAAAGTGATGCTAAGTTTTCAGGGTTTTTTTTTTTTTAATATTTCCTTATATTTTTGAAGGGCTAAGTTGTGGATATAGCCTTAGGAAGTTCAAATAAATATATTTAAAAAATCCCCAGTATATAATTAGAAATTGCACTAGATTCTAGAATAAATCTGGAGGTAAAAACGATAATAAAATGCTCTTCATTATAGAAAACTCAGTGGTTAATGTGGCATAAAGCCTGGTTATGAGAATCTGACCTGATGATATTCATTCTTTCCTCCAGCCACATTCTCAGCCTCAGCTCTTCCAGCCCCTCTGACTTCAAAGGAAACTCTGCTTGAAGGGGGAGGGCACACAATAGAAGAATTGGTCTGATTATCCCCTTCTGTTTGGAAATGAGCAAAGAGTATAGATATGTTTTCTTCTTTCTGTGCTTTGGACTATATAATGCCAATTATCTCAAGCAAAACCCCCTACCATGGCTAATGCATATATTTGGATTATACCAAAATTGTATAAAATTGGAAACAAGATATTAATAATAATCCATAATGGTGTGACATAATGGAATACATGTTTATTTTCATTGGCTTTAGCTGGTACAATAAAAAAAAGTAAATTAGTTTAGAGATTTAAGTTTTATATTTGTTATATCCTGAACTTTTTTGCTCTTCATCACCACTTTATATTATGAATGAGGTAATTAAACGAGTCTTCTTCTCTCCTGCTCTACTATAGCACATATTTTCCCCATTAAAGGTGTTTGTGTGTCTGTGAATGTGTATGTGTGTGTGCATTGCTTATTTTAACTTTTGTTTGAAAATGAAATTATAATGCTAAAGCCAAAGGAATGAATCAGTCTTTCTAGGTAATTAAAAATCATACATGAAGTATTAACCAGGAACCACCGTTAGACGTTTCATTCTCAACCTGAAATGAAAAGGCAAGCATAATAATCTCACATCACCTCTGAAAATGCTGTCAGGAAATGTTTTCTCAGAGTCAGCTACTGGTCAAGACTTACATCAAGTTAAACAAAATAATGAAGGATCAGGGAATCTGGAAGGGCCAAAAGTTCGAATAAGAGACCTTTAGACCTTCCCTGCAGCGCACAATAATACTTCCTGTTTGTATGGTAGCTGCTTACCATTCCCTGAAAGGAAAAGCATTTACAACTTCCACATTAGAGACTAAAGGCTCTGGTCCCACTCTTCCTATTTAGGATTATTTTCTACAGTAATCAATACAATTTGAACTACCAAATGAAAACAACAACAACGACGATAATAACACAATCCTTAGTGGACCAATCTGTTTAAAGTGTGTCTTACTAAGCTTCCCGTTTATTGGGGGTTGTCCAGACTACAAAAGAACTGTGTTAACTTGGGATGAATTTTATCATGGGTTGGCTTGCAGTTTAAACATCTTGTTGAGATTCTGTTTCCCTTATGAAAACTAACAGATTTCTATATTAGCCAACCAAAGCTGGTAGCAATGAAAATAGCTGGAGATTTTACTTCAAAAATGCTTTAGTTTGAGCTGTTTCTGCTCACAAATACAGAAGACTGTGGATAAATAACATGAAGGTATTTTTGCCATTACTAATATAGATAGAAATATATCAAATATAAAGGAGGTTTTTTTTTTAGTGAATTAAGTGATTTAATAAGCCCCCAGCTTTAGTGGTTTGTCATTTATTAGCCAGCTTTTAGGCTTGATTTACCAATGCCCCAAGAAAACAAAGCAAGACACTTGAATGTAAACCTTTCAACCAGGTAACTCCACAGCTTGTAAGTGGAAGTGAATGACATTTCCTCAGGAAAAGCTTGGAAATGACCAATGTTCCACATTTTATTAATCCATGTTCAACCTGAAGCCTAGAGACTAGCTCCCCTCTCTTCCTGTCTTCAAAATATCTATTACCAACTCTACACTACTGAAGTTTACATGACAGGCCATTTCAACACTTTTGTTTAGTTAGATGGAAGTGCATCACTTTTAAAGAAAAGCCCTATTGCCAAAAAATATAAACAGTTTTAACTCTGATTAATATAAATATTTAAAAACCAGAACATTCTGTTACATCTTATAAAAACAATCCCGATGTAGCTGATGGGAAAGAAAAAGTACTTTCATACGTTAGATGAATCCAACACAATACAGCTGCAGAACAAAGTTTTAAGTAAATATGAATTGTTTGTCTTTTCACAGGGCTACAGTATTTACTTAAATGGAGTTATTTTAGGACACTTTATGTTTCATTAGCAAAAACAAAAAGTTTCTTTTTCTTTCATTTTGTTTCTAAAGTATTTGATTTAAATTTCAAAGTCCTCTAATTAAAAACCACCATTAAAATGATTCCTTCTTATTAGGATTGTGCTAATAAGCCACTGGACAAGAGATGTGTGAAATGAATAGATGAAGAAAAACACTGACAGCAAAAGCGAGGTCTGGAGGGTGAAGTTAGTTTATTAGGCCCCGTTTGTCATGAATGGCCCTGCAGCACATATAAAAGCAAATCCCTCTACCTTAAAAGATTAATTCTGAAGGAGGCACTCTTGGGTCAAAGTATACATAAGCGTGTGCCTAATCTCAGAGAAATCAGGCTATTTTCTCACAGCAATTAAGCAGGGGTCTGGGGTTTCACCCACAGTGTATTTAAACACAGGATACAATTAAACCCCAAAGTATTAATATCTTTGCTCTGCAAAATTGCCCAGGAAATAGATTTTGCCCTCTTTCAAATGAAAAGCAAGGGAAATTAAGAGACTAACTTGATTCTTAGCTAAGTTGCTTGAAATAAATGTTGTATTTTTTCCTAATTGCAAATATCTTATGTACATAAAGACAGTTCTTACTTTACAACAGGATAAGAGTTATACGCTTTCCAGCTTCTTTAATCTAAATAACGGATCTTAGAAGTTTGCATGAAAATGTATTGTTGTAAACTGTAATTAAATTTCTTATTCAGCTTATGTTAAAAATCAAGTCTTTATAAAAATCAAAGAACTCACTCTTTACCACAAACAAAATGTCACTACTGGGAAGTTTTGCAACCAACCCAAAGAGTAAAGAAGTAAATGTAAATCTTAAGCAATCCAGTGTTCAGAGGGATTGCTTTCTGCAGAGATTTTTCTAGAATTTTTTTTATCCACATACCCATCTCAAGTCAAAATTTAATCTTCTGGAGAAAATTACTGTCAGTTTAAAACACTGCTTCAAAAATGCTAAATAACGGAGTTCTCTTATGGTGCAGCGGGTTAAGGATCTGGTGTTGTCACTGCAGTGGCTTGTGTAGCTGTTATGGCATGGGTTCGAGCCCTGGCCTGGGAACTTCCACATGCCTCAGGTGTGGCCAAAAATATACCAAATACTAAAAAAAAGATAACTTTTATTTGTTGTGCATCATTTCCCTAAAGGAACAACTTTTCATAGAAAAAAAAATTAAATAAACCACCACCTTTATTCAGATCTTGGGGAAAAAATCCTTCTGTATTAAAAAAAAAATCTGCCTATGTTATAATTGTTGTTACTTCTCTTTTGTTTGCATATCAGATGAATATTCCATTTTATTGTTAAACAAAATTCTTTTTGGTTTTTGGTGGTGGGAGGGGTGAAGGAGTAGTGAAGGAAGTTGGTCTTGGAATAGAAAAGGAAAGAAATGAATAGTTTTTCATTTACATAGCTAAATCAATAGTTGCTTCATTCCTATAAGAGTTCCTAGAAAGATAGTTTTGGTATATGATCCAGTGAGAGATCTTATAGCCCACAACACAAGGGCATGTTCTTAGAAATTAATAAAACTGAAAGAATGATGCAAAATAGAATGGATGAGATGTGGGATGGTATGCATATGTGTACGAACATATTTTTCTCACTAAAGCTCAACGTTGCTTTTAGGAGGAGCTGGGTATTTAACCACACTATAAATGGTTTGGTCACTTTTTGATGTGTGTTGGGCTATGTGAGAAGGCATGCAATCTGAATTTTACAAAGGATTGTTTTACTAGGACCAGTGACTTTAATAGTACTTCTTGCTGACATCACTGGCAAATTGGTCTACTCTGTAACCTTTAAAAGTGCAGCATATCCCAAAATGAGTTACTTATTAAACAAATGTTCTTTTTTTTGAGTGCAACTGACCTTTAAATGATTATTTCTCAGCACTTGCAACAAAGAGAATCTCACCTATCACCTTTACACTTTTGATGCTGCAGTGAGTAGATCCATAACCTTTTCACAACACTTAACATGCCTCACAACATGGAGTTACAAACGCTAATGAGCACTTTTTCTTTTAAGGGGAAGTTCTATTACTTTATTAAATTGTTGCAATACAGAGAAGCCTTGGAAAAGTATAACAATAAATCATTATTTTGATCAATCTGAAACCATTTTAGAAAATATAACTTCAAAGCACCAGAGAGAAATTTAGTGCTAAAGACAGTTTCTCCCAAAGTTTTCTCCCTTTAGCTTCCAAGGAGTGTTATGTGTGGGTGTGTATGCTGAGGGGTGAGGGGGTGTGAGTGGGGAGCAGGGGTGGAGGGAGAGGCAAGGGAAGGCATGAGTTAAACAGCTATATCTGATTGAAAAAAACGTCTTTCGGTTCAGGCACTTACGCAATATTTGTAGGCAATCTGAATTAAGTCTACATGCAATTAGCACACCACACCGTTTTCACTACCTGGAAGGAAAGCTTTTGAAACACCACAAGTATTGATAGAATATACACATATATCATGTGATGTTAGAGATTTTAAGATCCTGCTTTCCTCAGAAATGGACAAGTACAATCCAGTCAAGGTTTTCCTTAATTAAGTGAAGATGGTAACTACAAACCCCCTTCTTCAGGAAACAAATCCAGTCTTCACATATTGGTTAGAGCTAATGTTTTCTGAGATCTTTTTTATTGATGTGTAAGAAGATCCATGTTACTTCAGATGCCAATGCCCTTTTCTTGAACAGATAGCCTATTTACCCCCTAACAGAACTGACAAATCTGTAAAGGTCTCGTTAGCCTAAATATTTTCCCTTTTACAGAAAAGCCATATTCCAATTTTGAAAAAATTTAAGGAAACTTACTTGAAGACACTGGACCAAGGTAGTATGTTCATACTTCTCATATATTTAATTGTAACAGTAATATATACTTACCTCCTTAAGTTTGAGAATAAACTTTTTCCTTGCAAAGTTGACCTTATTTATAAAATACTGTTTCAGAAGGGTGTTAGAATCTTAAGGCGGACTTTTAAATATTAACTCTCCACAGAATGAAGAGGCATTTTTCACTTGTGTGTCCTTGCTTTCCTCTTTTCCCCTATCTCTTACAAAGTGAGCATATTGGAATTAATTACAGAAAAATGTGAAAGATTTTTCCTAAATAATGAAAAATAACTCTTTTGAAATTATGTTCACTTACAGTTTTCTTTGTGGCTCTGGCGTGGTACTATTTTGTAAAGCATGAGGGGTGGCCGCAAGCCTTCATCAGAGAAATCAAAATTAATGTTCTTTGGAAACATTGGGCTCTAAAAGAAAAGAAATAATAGCAGAGATATGACTGATTTGGCTTCCTTTAGTTTAATTTACAAAAAAGGCAAATCAGTTATTTTATTGGCATATAATCACAAAGAAAAATACCTAGACTTAAGACTAAACTGACTCATTGTCAAGACTTCCCCGGTCTCATTCATTAATTATGGGGGCTGCCTACGAACAACAGAAGAAAATCAACAATGCTGGGTAATCAAGGGCTTCGATGTCTGTAAACTATTTAAATTCTTGAAATTGAATATTTACGATGAGTGATGCTCCTTTAATGTGTACCATATTCCCCGCCCGTTCTCAGCTCTGACTGCGCTCAGAAACCCCAGATGCTCCTGTCCTTTTTCCACGCCCACCTTTCATTGGGCTTCATCACGGCCCTCTCTGCTGACATCATGCCTATTAGAAAACTGAGCACCCAGTGTCACTGGCAGTTTCTCAAGGGCCCGCTCATCTTGTGATACCCATCTCCGTCCTTAACAATGGTTCAGTTTCAATATCCTTTCTGCCCTTTCACAGGCAGCACCCGTGAAACAGTTGTGAAGTTGGCTTTGCATTTAGCAATATAATGTAAGCCAGCATGGGCTTACCTCCTCGGGGTTAGTGAACTCATGCTGTCTGTGAGCACAGACAACACTGTGGCCACAGATGTGACTGGTTAACTGTACAAGCAAGGAGGATAAATCCACATAACAATACTTCATTCACCAAGGAAATCTGCAGTGGATTACAGCTTCTCTATGGTTAAGTCTGGTCTTAATTTACTGCTTTTATTCAGTTTTCAACCACAAACAAGCCCCTCATGAGGCATTCACTATGCAGAATTGACAACTCTTTTTATCTACTTGAAAAATATTTTTGGATAATAATTTATGGTTACAAAATATTTTAAGCAGTTTGAATGGTTATATTATATTCTTTCAATGCTTAATGATGTAGTATCCCCTGTAAAAATGGAATGCCAGGCAATCTGGTAATTTTACATACAGTATTTATAACAACAGAGCAATTTGGCCATATAGAAACACAAATTACAAAAAAAAAAAAACCCTACATATTCAAAGGAATTTTTTAAAAGACATTTTTTAAAGCTCTTAAATTGTATCTCAGGAGAAAATCAGAGTTCAGAACAGTGGGTAAACGCCCTCTATATACAGGTGAAAAAATAATTTTGGCACCGCATTTTATTTATGGATTATTATGTTTAAAATAGCATATTTTGAACACCCATCAGAAGGAAAAAAAAAAAAAGCTGCAGCTCTCTCTGAGGTCACAAGGGAGAGTTCATATGCTATTTATATTTCATACATGAAACCAAAAACGTGGGTAGGTTTGTAATTTTTTACTACCAAACTCGTTCTCGTAATTTATATTCTGAATTAATGCTGTCTTTCAAAAAAATCCATTTGAAGGTGCTCATTATTATTGGGTATAGAATCGTTTTCAAAAACTGTTTGTTGGGAACTGGAATTACCGTGAAAACCCTAAGTAGGCTGAAAAACATCATCTACCTTTAACAAGTGGCAAGTGCCAGTATCAGAGTTTGTCATTTAAATGCTCATCTTCTAGGAGTTCCCGTCGTGGCGCAGTGGTTAACGAATCCGACTAGGAACCATGAGGTTGCGGGTTCGATCCCTGCTCTTGCTCAGCGGGTTAACGATCCGGCGTTGCCGTGAGCTGTGGTGTAGGTTGCAGACGCGGCTCAGATCCTGCGTTGCTGTGGCTGCGGCGCAGGCCAGTGGCCACAGCTCCGATTAGACCCCTAGCCTGGGAACCTCCACATGCCGCGGGTGCGGCCATAAAATGACAAAAGGCAAAAATAAATAAATAAATAAATAAATAAATAAATAAATAAATAAATGCTCATCTTCTAGTATTGCCAACCAGTGACCCTGTAACTGGAAATGGGACCCATGTAAATAAGATGGAATGTATTTTATAAACGCAGACAATGGAAGCAGTGTGATTGATGTTCTTTGAGATGATAGAGTTCCTTTTGCATTGTTTTAGATTAATTTAAACCATGGATACAAAAAGCTTTATAACTTTCCTCTTGGCAGAATTTGAGCACTTTTAGACTCATTGATACTAAGGGATTCTTCCCATTGCAGAATGAACACCCTGAAGATAAACAAAGGAAAACATTGAACTGAGGTACTGGCAGTATTTTCCTCATTAGTGGCTACACTGTCTTGAGCAGGGAATGAGTGCTTGGGGAAAAGCAGCTTGGCATTAACAAGAAAGGACATTGCTTTTACAAGAAAGAACACTTGATGGTTTTCTAAAACATTTTTCAAGTGCCATATGTAAATCATATTTAAAAAAAAAACCCAAATTATGTGCATGCTTCAGGGGTGAAAACTACATAAATGTTCAATAGAAAAATAATGAACTGTAGCACTTTGGTTAGTTAAGCGATTATTGCTTCTTTATAGACTCAAATGCTGAATGGTTTTATCATAAAAACAGGTGGGGCTTGCTTTTTTGTTTATTGTTGTTGGTTGTAATTTTGCTTAAAAGAATTATGTGATCGTTCTTTTTATTGTAGAACTTGTCATGTTCTGCCTCTAATCTGGTAGCTAGGTTTCATTACCTTCCTGAATGTTCTAATGAAGGTGTAAAAGAAAAGGTTAGAAAGGTGATAAATTAGACATCAGAAGCATCAGATTCAAATGTTAATTAACATAATTCCTCAATCATTTATATTAGAATAGTTTCATTAACAGTATCACAGCTACCTTCTGTTGTTTATCGCAAACGTATTAACATATAGATAAGAGCAACTGCTGTAACAGAATAGAGAGGTTTGGAATTATGACAACTGCAGTGAACTAGCCTCGTTAGCACAGGCAAAAATAACTTTCTAATCACCAGCTGTGGGTCAATGAACACAACATTCCAAGGAAGATTTGGTGCATTCTCTCCAAACCACTTGGCGCACAGACCCCTAATGTTCCTACATCATTTACATTTCGCCCTGTACCCGGATGCCGTCTCATTTCTCCTTCCTCTTCCTGCCAAGCATTATATGTGAAGTTAGAGTGGGAGGGTCATTTAACAATGAATTTCCCCATTGTATAACCATTACAAAGCTATCCAGGCTAAATAACTTGTTGTTTTTTAAGTCACTGTGCAATTTCAAGGTTTTAATGGTCCTTAAAATATAATACCCTGTGTCATTTATTTCCTGAAGTGAAAGCTAGTGCCAGCCTTTGGAATTCATGTAAAACAAGTGGTTCAATATGTTTTGAAGAGAGAATGAAAACTTGATAAGCAATTAATCTACTCTGAATGCTTTCCTAGTGGTTTGTGCCTTTTCTTAGTGATTTTTTTTTAAATCCAGATTTACTCCAAAGACAATCAAATAGAACACACATCTAAATCTTTCTATAGTGCATTTTTTAAGAGTGAAACCCACACACAGTGAGGCAGGAAAGACTGAACATTTAAATCATCCTTAAATAACTTAAAAATAAAGGTATTTCTGGTTGAACAGTAGTAACTTCTTTTTTTTTTTTCTTCTTTGCCTTGAAGCTGTGTGAGAAGGGGAATATTTGAAACAGGAAACTGGGTAAATGAGCATGGAGAACAGGCTAATTTCCTAACAAGATAATCTTTCAAGTGACACCTGGCTGGGGAAGTAAAGTTGCCTTGGTCTGACTGCTGATTTGCAAAGGTCCAGGCTTGAGAATTAAGGCAGGCCAGAGACATCACTGAGACTTGAGACTCAGCTACAGAACAGAGCTGAGTCTGGCTGATATGCCTGCCAGCCAGTGTATCACCAAGGAGGCTGGCAAGAACATAGAGAAGATTCGTCACAAAAGTCCTATTGTAAGAAGACACGGTATGGACGAAGAAGACCCTTTCTGGAGGACCACGTGGAATATGCAGATTGAAGAGTAAAAGAGAGTGCTGAGTGGGGTCAAGAAAACTAGAGCCTGGTACAAATTCATGCAAGGTGAATTTGTGTTGGTGAGGACTACAGATGAAAAGATCATGATGTTTCCGACTCAACCAAGATTATCATCCGTTGAGTGTCTCTTCCTCTGCAGAGTGGTGCAGGATAGAAATGGCAAATCCAAAGATATAGAAATCAATGAAAGGTTGGGGTTACAGGAGCAGAATCAATAGGGGCAGTAAAAAAGTCAGAGAGCTTGCTCTTGAGTAAATGCCAAAGGAGTTTTTGCAAGGTAGGATACTTCAAGAGACATTCCTTGTAGAACGATGGTAACTATGGCTGAAAGGAAAAGCATGGACTCCAACAAGAAAATGTGTGTATCCAAGACTGGGAATAAGACAGAGATCATGCCTATTTCTTAGTGAGGAAATACCAGAGATTAAAGAAATTTATAACACTACATTTATTACATAAGATTGGTAACTGCATTTATCAATATACCTAAGCTAATTCCTCGGTAACACATATATAGACTTTCCCCAAGTTTTTGACTTAATCAATAACAAGAACTCTGAATGCTGAAGTCCCAAGGTGTAGAACACTAACTCAGGTGCCAAGTAGAGACACCTGAAATGTGGGTGTGCCAAACAAAGAATTCCATCATATTTTTGGCACCCAGAAAAGACTGGCCTCAATTGAATCTGCTACGTAGTTTAAAACCAAGGATGATGCCTATCATCTGAACAGGGTTATTCTCTGGTTGGCATATTGCCAAGTAACCCAATTTTGGAATAGCACAAATTTTAATTATATGTTTCATTTAACTGACACCTGTCCTTGGAGGCTGTCATTAAAATGTAACAAGCTATGATATGGGAACTATTACTACCTATGATTTATAGACAGGCAAAAATAAATAAGTGGAGAAAGAGAGAAAGAAAGGCTGAGCCCTTTAGAGGAATGACAGATTTGGAAGACTAGAGATTATACTGGTGAAAAGAGCTCTGTATCACTTACCTAGAAAATTTATAGAAAATGAAAGCCCAGATCATTGAATTTCTGGTGTTTTAGGTAAAATTTTACTAAATATCCACCTCATCCATCATTTCATGTTGTGAATATAGCATACCACTCTTGTCCTGGGTAAAGTGGGAAAAAAATGTCTCCTACGTAAAATGCTTGACCTTGAGAAGGCACCAGTTTCAAAAGTAAGTTCTACCAGTTTTTAAATCTCATACTATTTGTTTTCTCCATTAGGTGTGCTCAAGAGGAAAAGTATGATGAGGGAAGGCGTCGGGGTGTACGTGAAATGAAACAGATAATGGGTTGATAATTATTGTATTTGGATAGTAGGTACCTGGGGAGTTGCTATACTATTCTGTTCATTTTTGTGTAAGTTTGGAATTTTCCATGATAAAAAGTTGAAAGAATTTCAATTTAGGGAAGCATCTAAAGATACTTGTAAAATTTATTTTGGTAAGTTAATTAACTTTATACTGTAAAGTTCGGCCATAAACAGGAGAATGAAACATCTTATATTAATTACATTATATTACTACACTTATGTTAAAGATCCCACCGTAATTATACCAAGTTCTTCTAAAAATGGAAAGCCAAAAAAATCTGTACATATTTTTCTAGTCTCTGCATTCACAGGCAGTCTTTTTATAACAGCCCTAGGTTTCTACACTGAATGCCAAACATGCTTCCCATTTAGATCAAACTTATTTAGCTTTAACTAAAATAATTAGCCCTCAATTTTAATTCTAATGGAAATGTAAGATTCTTCACTACTCAGTGATAGTGGCACTATTAGATACTGCTGCTAACAGTGATTTGTGTGAAATAATTAGCAGACTGTTTCTGTTGTAGATACACGGAGAACTTGTCCTAAACCAAAGGCAAAATAATAATAAAAACTACTGACTTTTAACCTTTCCTTGAATTTAAATAAAAAATGTGTACTGGAACGGCACATTAATAAAGCCTGTTAAGCTTGGAAGAATATTCTACATTCATCTGTAGTTCATCAGACAGGTTCATGACCTCAGTAGAATTGCTCTAGCTCCTGCAGTTCTTAAATCGGCATGAGGGAGGACACAAAATATTATTTTACGATTAGCAAATTTTACTAGAACTGACAGAAACAAGGAAACACACTCTGATACTGAGTACATGTTCTGAAATTAGCACATATAAAACTAAAGGTATTGAATGAATTGACTTTTATTCCTCTAGGTATCTTAAAAAAGAAGTGATGAAAGAGAGCTAAATATATCACTGTGGTTTCATCCCTCATGTAGGGAATTTAAAAGTCAGTCTCTACTTTGTGTCTGGAGCTATACACATAGGGGGGCCACAACCTGGTTTCACAGTTTTCTAAGTTACATAGTAATGTCAAAAATAGATAATGTTTTTCATTAACAATTTTTTTTTCTCACAAAATGTTATCTATTTTGGAAGTATCCTAGTGTTCACTTTTATCCAGACTTCCTCCAAATTTACTGATGAATGACACTGTATGGGAGCCGTTTCCATGCAGGGTATTGCTGCTAGCAGAGCCCCCCTAAAGTGGTAAAGTAAGTTCAGTTGCGTCTCCATCACTCAGCCTGAGAAAATTCCATCCACAGAGCTGATTCATGCTACTTCTTTGGATCTGCTACTGGCAGCACAATAAGGGATGAATGAAATAAGCACTCAGCAGCTGAATACCCTTAAAGACCACTTGGGAACTTTATTTGGTGCCAAATAAAGTGACCTGCCAGTGTCAGCTGTGGGAAGCATATTGTACTGGGCTCTGCAGTCTGTCCTGGTTGCCTATTCATTTCTGAGGAAATTTTCAGGTATTGAATTTTAATCCATGATGCCCAATTATAATTTGGGACCCTTTCACATTAGAGACTGGGCTTTACCACACTTGGCAATTAAGTCAGAGCTGCCTAATACATGATTTTAATTTCCGGAAAGCAAGTGCTTCCTTTGGTCAGTCACCAAACTCTGAGTTTTCCTTCCTTTTTTAGCTTAAGCCATTTTCATTTTTATACTCCACCCCCTCACCCACCCGCCAACCTCACCTCTATAAGTATTCACTGCATGTTAGATGATTTTCCTGCATAAGTCTGTAGAGATTCCCATAGGCTTCTTAGAAAAGTGCTTATAACTTAAAAAAAAATTCATTTTGAAGGTATCTCTTTGATCTCCACTTTATAATAACTTACTATATTGCTTTGTAAAGTAATCTGAATACAGGCTTGTTTACAACATTATCTAACATTTGCAATTATAAAGCAAGACTTCTCAGAAATAATTATTGTCTGCATTAACTTTGTCTCCTAGTTTTACCAATTCAGTTAAAGACTTTTCTAACAATTCAGAAACTGTTGTTGTTTGGATTTCTTTGAGGCTACGTGTTTTCTCCAAACAGTATTTTATTGTTTAAAATAAGTATTTGAGAGAGTATCTTACAATTTGAAAAACTCAAATATAAGGTGTCTGATTTGGAGAGACAAGTCAAATCCTAGGTAAAAAAGAAGTTCCTCTCCATACATACACACTAATTTGATGTGGTCTTATCTTCCAGGATTACTTTGTGCAAGACCAGTAGAGCCAGTAAAGAGGAAACTGGGAAAAAGATGTCAGTTTGTGTTGATGACAGGTTCTTTATTCTTTCCATTGCTTCGAAGTGCCTACTTTACTATTGCCATCCCCACACATGAATTACAAAATACTCTGGAAATACTGTTGCTAGGATGATCATCAGTAGGATTAAATTTATTTATTTATTTTTATTTTAATATTATTATTATTGTTATTAGTCTTTTTAGGGCCATACCTGCAGCATATGGAATTTCCCAGGCTAGCGGGTCAAATCGGAGCTACGACTGCCAGCCTACGTCACAGCCATAGCAACGATAGATTGGAGCTATGTCTGTGACCCTCATCACAGCTCATGGCAATGCCAGATCCTTAACCCACTGAGCAAGGCCAGGAATTGAACCTGAGTCCTCATGGATACTAGTCAGATTCATTTCCACTGAGCCAAGATGGGAACTCCAGTGGGGTTATATTTAAACTTTTGGTGGCCAAAGGCAAATCTAAACCATTGGAAAAGGAGGGTAAAAGGGAGAGGAAGCAAAACAAAAACAAAAACAAAGTAGGAAGGAGAAAAAGGAGTTATGGAGAAATAAGGAAAGAGAAAAAGTTGGAGGAATGGAAAGAAAAAGGGGTGCTTAAGTTGAGGATGCAATCGAGGGCTGTCATCAGCTGGCTTAATCTGTTCAGCCTTTTGCTGTTCTCTGCAGGCTGAGAGCATCGATGTCTCTGTTAACCAGTTGGACTCCCTGGAATTCTGTTGCATAATCAGTTAAAGATTAGCAAAACCCGAGCGTCTTTAATGGGACTATGGGCAAATGTTTCTTTTAAAAAGAGCAAAGCAACCAAACTCTGGATTTAAAAGATGCAAAATTTGAGAGCTTTAGGAAAACCTTGTTACCTAACAACAACAACAACAAAATCATTTAATGTTTTACTGGAAGAATTAGCTCTGCTGGAATATAATTCATAGGATTTGATTAAAATGTGAAATTGTTTGTGGTAATGTTCTCAAACTATGTTCGAAAAAATATCCATGTCCTTGTAGATATTAACTGATGTTTCCTGAAAAAAAAAAAGTACATCCTTATCAAATACATTTCAAGACACTAAACCATATTTGTCCTTTGGGTAAGTCACAATGCTTATTATCATATTATAGGTACTGAGAAGCCCTGCAACTTCTCAACACTGTTGCACTGAGAAGCCCTGCAACAGAAAAACTGAGAAAAAACTGTTTATGTTGAACCCAACATTTTATAAAAAATTTGGCTATGAAATTTTTTTCCTTAAAACACTATTAATAATTTGCATTTTCTGGAACACAGTTATAAAGCAGTGTGTTCCAGTATTAGTATTCACAATTTTGTTGTTGCTTTTGTTTCAAAAAGTAGAAATACCTGATAGGCCCAGTAGGTATTATTTTAGGGACCAGAATATTAAAGCTTAATATATCTGTTTAATGTATAGTTTATTAAATTGGATGTGAGCCTTATACCTTATGACACTGTTCATTTTTAGCATGCCTGTTTATTTTTTACCCCCCCATCAACCTCTAAGTTGATTAAAGCTAGGGTCCATGTTTTGTTTTCCATTGTATCTCTGAGAACTTGCATAGAGCTTGGCACACTGTAAGCACTCAATAAATATTTGTTTGAATGAACACTGCAGTAGATATCTTTTTAAGATAGATATAATGACATTAGAATGTGGGTTTCAATAAAATAATTTTTGGCTTCAGAGTAAAACTAACAGAAATGAAGGTGAGAAAAACTAAATTGAACTGGTCTTTAATAGCTTTGTCAGAGGCCAATAAATTCCTCACCAATTACTCTGTCGTCTGATGCTTCAGTGCTCCTGTTAGCAGCTTTATTTGAAGTCAATGTTCATTCTATTCTATAATTTTCCAATTTGTTTTTAAGTCTTTATATCTTCAATTATCTTCCAATAGCTATTTCTTACCTGCCCCTTACTATTTGCAGAATGACTTCTTAAAAGCAAAACTAACAGTGAGAACTTCATATATCACAATATGCTCTGACAAAATTATTGAAGAGACAAGAAAAGGCAGTTAAGGCCTGGGGGTGAAGACAGTGTGATACAGAAGAGGTAAAAGAAG
This sequence comes from Catagonus wagneri, assembly GCA_004024745.2. NCBI lineage: Eukaryota > Metazoa > Chordata > Mammalia > Artiodactyla > Tayassuidae > Catagonus > Catagonus wagneri. The sequence goes on from PVHT020000065.1 coordinate 3,958,358, forward strand.
TAAGATGTTTAATTTATTCAACAAATATTTATGGAGTACCTGTTCTATGCTGGCACAGTGTTTAAAGTCTAGACAATTCAAGGTCAGCTGAAAATATAAAATATTCATCAGACAGGTATCAACAGAATTAAGAATTATCAAAATTTCATCCCCTTTAAATAAGTTTATACTCTAGGATGACTTGGTATTTTCTGAGCAATGATTTGATGGGTAAATTTTTTGCCTTATCTATTATGCTCTGTTTTTACAGAGGTTCATTTTTTCTATCTTGACAGTGCTGACAGCTCACCTACAATTGTATAGTATTTTATGGGCCAGGACAAAACCACTTAATATGATTCTGTCACATAAAATCTGAAGTAATTTTAGTTACCTAACATCAAAGTAATAACTTAAAAGTCCACCCAAAGAATGGCTTTGACCAAGGGTTGATAAACCATGCCCTGTGAACCAAATCTGATCTACCATGTATTTCTGTAAATAAAGTTTTATTGTAAGACAGGCCTATTCACTTGCATATTGTATGTTACTGCTTTCGTGCTTCAACAGCAAAGCTGAATAGTTGCAACAGGGACTGTGCTGCCTGCAAAGCTGAAAATACTTACTATCTTTATGGAAGTAGCATAGACAAATTTAGTAATTTGGATTAGAGCAAACTAGTAATTTGGGTGAGAGCAAAATGATGGATCACCAAAAAAAAAAAAAAAATTCAGCATCTCCTTTTGGATATAATTTTGTTCCTATAATTGAATATGATGCAAATATTGTTCTGGAAATTCTTATGCAACAAAAACAATATCCTCTTCCTTAAAAATCTTAATACCAGTGGGTCTTCCATCTCAGTGCTGTTCTTTTGTTCAATACCTATTAGTACAGACACGAAAAGCTGGAATGTCTAAGTTTTCTAGTAATCCATTCTATGCTGGGAACACAGAGCTTGTCTTGGGATAGTAGTATCATAGGCAGGCTCCAGGATGATATGTTTCCTCATATCCACTTCCATGTGTAGTTACAATCTATGCAGAATAAGGCTGACTTGTGTAAGCAGCTCTTTGGGGAGGTCCAGGTGGCAAGGAACTAAAACCCTGCCAATAGCAGAAGAGGAACTGTGGCAGTCCACCAACACCCCTGTGACTGAGCTGACTTTGAAGCACCCCCTCAGGACCCAGTCAAGCCTTTTTTTTTTTTTTTTGTCTTTTTGCCTTTATGTAGAGCCACACCCACGGCATATGGAGGTTCCAGGCTACGGGTCTAACAGGAGCTGTAGCCGCCAGCCTTCGCCACAACCGAGCCGCGTCTGCGACCTACACCACAGCTCACAGCAATGCTGGATCCTTAACCCACTGAGCAAGGCCAGGGATCGAACCCGCAACCTCATGGTTCTTAGTCGGATTCATTAACCACTGAGCCACGAAGGGAACTCCCCCAGTCAAGCCTTTAAATGTCCTGCTGTCATCTTAACTATAATCTCTTAAGAGACAGAGATCCAAAACAATCCAGGTTAGTCTCTTTTTAATTTCCCACCCTCAGAACCTATGAGATAATTAATATTTACTGTTTTAAGCCACTGATTTTAGGGTAATTTGTTATGCAATAATAATTAATCTGGTGTATGAGAGTGTGGACTCTGATGTCACATAACTTGTGTGTTAAAACTTGTATACCCCTTACTAGATGTGTGACCTTGGGGAGATTACTTAATGTTACTTAGTTTCCTCATCTGCAAAAATGGGGGATATAATTGCTGCTATCTGACAGAATTGTTGTGAGGAATTCAATGAGATAATGCATGAAAAAACTTCCTGGCATGTAGTAATTGCTACATAAAGGCTAAACATTATCTTTTAATTATATGAGAATTATCTCCAAGTATCCACCTAAGAAATTTTTCAAACCTTTTTTTGGATAATTAGGTGAATACATAGTAGAATTAAAAAAAAACACATTTCCCATATCCTAGGGTTTATATTATTTAGAGCACCTAAAGTAAATGTGGTAGATCAGTAGAGCAAGGAATTCAGTGAAGAGGCTACTGTTAATATACCTGAAAACAAAAACTTATCACTACAGCATAATACTACATACAAACAACAGAAGATGAAGAACAGATTGCTACCCCCAAACATAGTAAAACCAAATAGTCTAACATCAGCCACGAATTTTAAAAAACAATGACAAATGAAATCTTTGGTCCAATTTGCTGAAGCCGAAACCATACATACTGTTTTTGGTAAAAGTAAAAGACAAATAGCAAAATAATACTATTCTTTGCAGATTGTTTGAGTTATCTAACCCTTCTTTAATCCAATGGATTATTGAACAAAACCAATGTTCATTCAAAAACACTTACAAAATCTGTTGTGGATTATCGATATCATCAGTTAAACCTGTTTCAAATTTATTGCTTTCATTCAGGTTAAATAATAAAAGGGTCCATTTGTCCCACCACATGTATATACACGAACTTAGCTTTCATCATTCTCTACAAGTTTAATCCAGTGATTTATGTTTTTTAACGCATATTTGGAGAAATCTGTTGAAGAAACTCATCCAGACAGACAGAAGAGCTAGATGGGATTAACAGGATGTGTGCAGGATTTAAAGCTGGTTGATCAGTTCAGAGTAAGTTAAAAAGAGAAAAAGAATTTAACACTGTAACTCTCCTTGAGGTTCTAATCATTTTAATGACTTTAGCAAAAGAGAACAGGCTAAGGTCAAGAAAGTTCAGAGACAATGATCCCAGTTTCTAGAAATATGTTACTTGGAAGAAAAGCCATATTGTTTCAACTTTTTCAACAGTGAGAAACACTACTATATTTTTCTTAGGGAAAATCTGCCTTCTATTTAAGTCATCATATTAATGGTTAAATATGGTTTCAGAATTCTTGGTTTTCTTTGTGAAGCCACTGTATTTTACTTAACACCACAAGCAGCATCAAAAACTAGGAAGAAATTAGGCAGGCTATTTTTTTTTAAGTGTTTTACTGCAAGGCAATATATTACTTTGAGATCCTCTGATAGCAAGTTCTCAGATTAAAAAAAAATTGCTATGATTTATCTCACTGCTGATGACTTTGAACATTTAAACACACTGAGTTTAAGTCTTGCAGGAACAATATGTTGGAATATGGAGAAGAAAAGTCTTCTTTCCCAGCAGAGTGAAGCCCATTCCACTCTATCAGGTATTTTGTTTCAATGACATTCTAATCTTTACACACATTAAGAACTTCCTTTCATAATATTGTTTTGTTTGGTATAAAAAGCATTTTAGCAAATATGCTCTTTTTCATTAACTTCTTTCTGAACACGGAGGACAAATGGAGACTTGATAAGCATATTTTAGTGCTTCATTGAACCCAATAAGTAATTCTAAGTATTTCCAACCCTCATTTTGTTATAACTTCCATAATTTAATGGAACACCTTGGGTCATGAAGTATTTTGTGCTCATTACTTTTAAAGAAAAAGAGAAATTCTATCTATCAGCATCTAGGACAAAGTATCAAGTATTCTACATATTTTCCTAATTATACTGGTGACATAGACCATACATAAGGAAACACGTGGCAAATGGGAGGTAGAATCAAGTGCTGTCCACTAGGACATTGTGTAATGATGGAAAATGTATTATATCTGTGCAGTCCACAGCACCGATATACAGGGCCACATACGGCTATCGAATATCTGAAATGTAGTTAGTGCAACTGAGGTACTGAACTGAATTTTTCATTTTATTCATTTAAATTTGTTTACATTTAAATAGCCACATGTTGCTAGTGTGTACCATATTGAACAGTGCAGAACCAGGTAATTTATGACTGATTTTTTAAAAAAAGGACAGCTAATTTCACAACTGATTATCCTAATTTTTAGATCCTGACATTCCTATTCTCACATCAATAATGTCAAAAATGGGCGAATTGCCATCGTGGTGCAGCAGTTAACGAATCTGACTTGTAACCATGAGGTTGCGCATTTGATCCCTGGCCTGGCTCAGTGGGTTAACGATCCGGCACTGCCATGAGCTGTGGTGTAGGTCGCAGACGTGGCTCGGATCCTGTGTTGCTGTGGCTGCGGTGTAGGCCTGCGGCCAACAGCTCCGATTAGACTCCTAGCCTGGGAACCTCCACATGCCGCGGGTGAGGCCTTAAAATGAAAAAAAGGCAAAAAAAAAGTAAAAATTGATCAATCTTTGGGTTATTTTAAAATGCTACAAATTTAAATTTACTAGGTAGTGCCTGCCCTTTGAAGTATTTTGCGTATACAGACACAATGAGATTTATTTAACTATTTTTCAAAAGGAGTTGAGCCTCTCAGATGAAATTTATTTTAAATGTAGTTATTTCAAACATATATATATTATTATATATATATAATTTTTTGCTTTTTAGGGCCACATCTGGGGCATAAGGAGGTTCCAGGCGAGGGGTTGAACTGGAGCTATAGCTGTCGGCCTACACCACAGCCACAGCAATGTGGGATCTGAGATGTGTCTGTGACCTACACCATAGCTTATGGCAATGCCAGATCCATGATCCATTGAGCAGGCCAGGGACTGAACCCACATCCTCATGGATACTAGTCAGATTCATTTCCGTTGTGCATGATGGGAACTTCAAACTTATAATTTATTAATATAACTTTCTTCTTTGCTTCAACACTATAAAACTTGAAATTTCTTCAAACAAGTATTAAGAATCATTTTTAGAATAAATAAAATGATATCAGATCATAATTTTCTACTTACATGAAAAAGTAAAGTATGCTTGAGGTAAAGTATTATTTTAAATGTTGCTTACATGATGAAGATCAAGTAAATTTGTGGAACGAAAGGGCATAACATATATATAAAAATAGACTTGCATTTTCATAATTGGCTGGCAACTGACTTATTATGCCAATATACATTTATTGCTCCAGTTGTGAAATTCTTTTTTTTTTTTTTTTTTTTTTGCCTTTTTGTCATTTTATGGCCGCGGGTTTATGGCCGCACCCGCGGCATGTGGAGGTTCCCAGGCTAGGGGTCTAATCGGAGCTGTGGCCACTGGCCTGCGCCGCAGCCACAGCAACGCAGGATCCGAGCCGCGTCTGCAACCTACACCACAGCTCACGGCAACGCCGGA
>PVHT020000065.1:3967415-4002616 GCA_004024745.2 Catagonus wagneri
ACTTTTCTGATATTTTTAATGAAAATTAAATTCTGAAAAGCAATGACATGTAGTCTACGTGACTCCTAGGCATAATTCCACTGTTTCTCAGGCCATGCTGCTGGTTAGTATGCTGTACTCTATATCATCTTAAACTGTCTCAGTTACGCTAGAGGCTACCTCAGGGGTTTTGCTGGAAACAGATGTGGACTTGAATCAATTGAGCTTTTAGTCCTCAATGTCCTCTGAGGATGCTTTCGTGACTTATGGTGGAAAGCTTCTGGGAGCTTCTGCTGTTAATGAGTGCTCATGTAAAATATCCTCCCCTGGAATAGGGGATGGACCTAGTGACTTGCTTCTCAGGATATGGCAAATGAGATGGTGTGCCACATCTGATATCAGGTTACAAACAGGCGCTGGCTTCTGTCTTGACCACCCTTTGTTCTCTCTTGCTTGTTCATCCTGATGGAAGTGCAGCTGCCATTCTCTGGGCTGTTCTAGACAGAGGTGTACATGGCTAGGAACTGAAGGAGGCTCCAGCCAACAGCTGGTGAGAAACTGAGGACTTTAGTCCAACAACTCATGAAGAACTTAATCTAGTCAACACTATCTGTGCAAGCTTGGGAGTGGGGCCTGCAGCTCTGGTGACTGCAGCTCTGGTGATCACCTTGACTGTGGTCTTGCGAGGACTTGATCCAGAGGACCCAGTTAATCTGTGCCCAAATTCCTGACCCACAGAAACTGTGAGGTAAAATATTTGCTGCTTCAAACTGCTAAGTTTTGGGAGTAATTTGTCACACTCCATTATATAACTAATAAGTTGAATTAACAGAATTCCTTTTTCTTATTCTTTATGTACACAATGCCCTTGCCACATTCCAGAATTAATTCTGGAAAGTGATTTGCTGTCAGTAACCATGAAAACTGTATAGTAGAGATGTTCATTGCTTTGAAGTTAGAAACATCTGGGCTGTGTCTGGATTTGCCGTTTACTAGCTCCAATACAGGGGCAGTCATTTAATATCTTTGATTCTCCTTTTCTTCCTCTGTGAAATGATCTATCTGCACTACCTATCTCATAGGTATATTTTAAAGTCAGATCATGAAAGCAGAACAAAAATGTTTAGCATCTAGTAGACACTCAGAAAATGTTACCTATTTTAACAATTATTTCTTAATTTGAACTTTATTAACTACATATACTCATTTTGATTTTGCATTCTTAATATACTTATTCCTGTGGAAAGAACTAGTATCCAATCAATGACATTTTGTAAATTTCAATGAACGAATATAGATCATTCTTTTGGATAGGAGGAGCCTAGTGTACACACAAAGTGGGTGTGTGACTTCTCTTATTTTGATATTGCTTACTGACAAGACAGAGTCAGCTTTGGTGGTGGTGAGAAACTATTATGTCCCATACCTTAAACTCTGCTTTCTCTATTATAACCATGCATATTTGGGTGTAACAGTAATTTCTGGCATATGAAAATACTTGCACAGGAAAAAGAAATTTAATACTTGTATATGATGTTCCTCTTTTGAGAGAAGCTTCTCACAGGCAGGCTAGAGATTTATTAGGAGAAATTAGAGGGAATGTTAGCATTAGAGTTAGGAATCTTGAAATTTATTTTCTCTTTAGCCCATAGAATCCTCGTTGGAAAAAAAAAAGGATTTTAATTGCAAAATTCTGTTACAGTCTCCACTGTAAGTCACCAATGTATAAAAGAACGCCATCTACGCCATGCATGTCACTAAAAAGACAAAACAAGTCAATTATAATTGACCATTCTTTGTGCTTCTCTTTTCTTTATCTTCTCTCTTTCCTCATCATTTTTAGGTAATACTTTCCAATAAAAGAGGCTGGTAATTAACCCCAAATGATATTGTTCTATCCCCTAAGTAAGCAAAGAACTCCCATTAAAAACGGAAATAGAAGAGACCTGAACACCAGGAAGATGTCAAGGAAGAGCAGAAAAAAACATTCTAAAATATTTTGCAAGATACAAAAATAATCTAAGTGCATGATAATAATTGGTATGTAATGTCTTAAAATAGAAGTTAAGTTACAATGATTTTCATTAGATTCTTCTCAAATCCTATGGGTGACACGAGCTTGTTTCCTCTGTCACATTTCTGAAGAGATAATTGCAGGAAACTCTGTAAACAGTTTAACATTCACAGGTCATATCGAGAAATGTTTATAGATATTGACAGCTAAATAAAACGTATCACAGCACCCAGTACAATGTGGCATCTACCTAACAATGAGTTCTGCAAATCAAAGGCAAAAAGTCCAGCTTTGCCTTGGTGATAAATGAATGTAGAAGCATGCACTGAATGAGTGAATGAGTGAAGAAATGAATGAATGAAATACTTTACAGAATTACAGGTTTGTATGACATATAAATATTATCAATAAAAATAAATTTTTATTTTATAATATTTACATTTCCAGGTATTAACCCCTTGGGCTTAGAACTTAAACAACAGTCAACCCAAAATTGGAAAAGCAATTCTCTAAAGACTTTATTAGACAGAGAGTAAATATGAAAAACATTTCTAATATTCATAGAATGTTATCGAATATTTTTTAAAAAATGGAAAAATTCATGCAGCTTACCAAAAATAAAAATTAAGTTTGTTGGAATTTCCATCATGGGTCAGTGGAAATGAATCTGACTAGTATCCATGAGGATGCAGGTTAAATCCCTGGCCTCACTCAGTGGGTTTAAGGATCCAGCGTTGCCGTGAGCAGTGGTGTAGGCCGGCAGCTGTAGCTCCAATTCAGCCCCTAGCCTAGGAAACTCCGTGTGCCCCAGATGTGGCCTTAAAGAGAAAAAAAAAAAAAAAACACATTTGTTAAAATCTTAAGTAATAGAAATATCTACAAGGAAATAGCAGCAAATCAACCAACTCGCTATATAAATTATAAATTGAAAATGTATAATTTAATATTTAGGGCTAAGTAGAAAGCAGTAAAGTTTATTTACACTTAGTGGACATAAGAAAAGTTTAAATGTAGATATAAATAAAAGTTTGAATTGGAACAAAAGGGTTAATTTTTGCATCTCTGTTAGTTATATTAAACATGTACATTAGATATAACACAGACTATGTGTAACTGTTTCCTAGTCTTTATTTTTTTTGTTTGTTTTTTTATTTTTGTCTTTTTAGGGCCATACCCATGGCATATGGAAGTTTCAAGGCTAGGGGTCAAATCAGAGCTGCAGCTGCCAGCTTATATCACAGTCACAGCAACTCCGGGACCTGAGCCACATCTGTGACCTACACCACAGCTCATGGCAACGCTGGATCCTTAACCCACTGAGCAAGGCCAGGGATTGAACCCGCAACCTCATGGCTCCTAGTTGGATTCGTTTCTGCTGCACCACGAATGGGAACTCATTTCCTAGTCTTTAAATGAAAATGTGTGTGGGTAAAGTGGATGGACATATATGCACGTGTGAGAATTTATATACAGAACAAAGTTACTACTGTTTCTAATTGAATTACCTTTCTTACCTAAGAGCCTCAAAAATTTTTTTTAACTACTATATATTTTATCTATGTACTTCTCTTTTAAAGGGCATCTGTTACACACAGTTTGGTTTCCCCTACCTACTCTTATTTCCTCTTCATTATTTATTAAATTATACTTTTCTTTACAACTAAAAATACATAGTGATGATTGTGAATGTTGACTAGAAAGTCATTTATACACTTGTACCTTAACAATTATGATGTTTAGGAGTTCCCGTCGTGGCTCAGTGGTTAACGAATCCGACTAGGAACCATGAGGTTCCGGGTTCGATCCCTGGCCTTGCTCAGTAGGTTAAGGATCCAGTGTTGCCATGAGCTGTGGTGTAGGCTGGAGACGCGGCTTGGATCCCACATTGCTGTGGTGGTGAAGGCTGGCAGCTACAGCTCCTGTTAGACCCCTAGCCTGGGAACCTCCATATGCCGCGCGTGAGGCCCCAGATAAGGCAAAAAGATTTAAAAAAAAAATTATGATGTTTAAATATTTTAGCTTCTTCAAGAAAGATCTAATTTAGGAGTGTTTTTATATAAGTAACTGAAAGTTTTGAATTTTGCAATTTACCCAGAAAGTCATAAAGTCTTGGCAGTACATAAAACAAACAAACAAAAAAACAAAGCAAAACTTTGCTTTTCTAAGCTCAATTTGGTCTTTGCTCACATTAGAAGTAGGCCAGGATACAGAATGTTAATTGTTTTATGGAAATCCTGTAACTAAAGTAATATCCATGTAAAATAAAGAAAAAAGTTTATTGGACTTAAACAGAAAGAAAGAAAAAAAAAGGGGGATGGTATGAGCTCTCATTGCAGCTCAGGAGTATTGAACCCAACTAGTATCCATGAAGATGCAGTTTTGATCCACTCAATGGGTTAAGGATCTGGTGTTGCAGTGAACTTCGGTATAGTCTGCAGATTTGGTTTGGATCTGCGTTGCTGTGGCTGTGGCATAGGCTGGCAGCTGCAGCTCTGATTTGACCGCTAGCCTGAGAAGTTCCATATGCCTTAGTGATGCTACCCTTGAGAAAAAAAAAATGGCAATAGAGATTAGGAATAAAAAGAAGAAATCTACATATGGCACAAATGAACCTTTTCACAGAAAAGAAAATCATGGACACGGAGAAGAGACTTGTGATTGCCAAGGGGGAAGGGGAGGGAGTGGGATAGACTGGGAATTTGGGGTTAATAGATGCAAACTATTGCCTTTGGAATGGATAAGCAATGAGATCCTACTGTATAGCACTGGGAACTATATCTAGTCACTTATGATGAAGCATGATAATGTGAGAAAAAAGAATGTATACATGTATGTATGACTGGGTCACCTTGCTGTACAGTAGAAAATTGACAGAACACTGTAAACCAGCTATAATGGAAAAAATAAAAATCATTATAAAATAAAAAAATAAAACTTTAGGCCATGTAGCATTTAAAAAAAAAAGAGAACTCTTACAACTAATACTTATTTAGCACCTGTTATGGGTCAGGTTCTGCTCTAGGTCCTTGGGTTATATCAATGACAAAAAATGAACAGAAATCTCCACCCTCTTGTGGGGGAGAGGCACTTGGACGAAGGGAGAGAGACAGTAAATAACAAGTATAATTAAAAAAAAAACTGTATATTATGCATGTGCGTGAGATAAAAGAAAAAGTAGAGCAGGGTAAGGGAAACTGAACATGTGTGTGGAGGCAGGTGAGGAGAGGGGGATGCAAGTGGTATTACAGGGGAGGGGCAACGGCAGGTGAGTCTTACTGAGAAAGTGACATTGGACCAAACTCTTGAAGAAAGTAATTATCCCAACAAATATCAGAAGAGAAAGCATTTGAATCATAGGGAACAACTTCAAGGAAAGCCCTAAGGTAAGAATGTGTCTAGTACAACCAAGGAACAGCAAGAAGATAGAAGTGGCTGGAACAGAGGCAGCAAAGGGGAAGAGAAGGGGGAGGCAGATTGAAGAGAATATGTCTACAGGGTGGGATGATTGTGTTGATCTTTAGGGAGGTGTAAGCCATTGTGAAGACTGACTCCTGATTGACCAATCTTTTATCCTTGCCAGCACCTCCTCCTCTTCCTTCTCCTCCACCTCTTCCTTCTTCTTCACCATAATCACCTTCACACTCCAGGGCATCTACTGAACACTTACCTTGATTTAAACAGTAATAAGATTCTAAAAGATTAGTAGTGTATTTCCACAGTTTTCTTATTCGCCTGAATCCTGTTCAATCCAAAAACATGTGTTCAATCCTAATATGTGCCAAACTGTGTGTTAGGCATATTTAAAAACAGAGACAGTAGCGGTCTATTGCATGCTTGCTATAGAATATGATTCTCTGGACTGCTGCTGAACAGGACTAAATACTAAGTGTTTTATATGTAGTAACTCATTTAGTTCTCTTGCAACTCTGTAAAATGGATGTTATTATTTTTTCATTTTAAAGATGAGGAAAATTAAGTACAGAAGTGTTAAATAAATCATCCAAGACACACAAACAGCAATAAAACTATAACTTAAACTCGGGTATTTTTGACTCCAGAGCCTTTGTTCTTAACCATTCACAATACTGCTTTCTATTTCTACAATACCCATACTCTTTGAAATATCTTATTTAGTCACTTGTTCATTCACCCAGGATTTATTAACATCCTACTGTCTGCTCAGCACTATTAGGCATTGTAGAGAGAGGGCAGCTGCCTCACACAAGTGTCTTTGTGTGAGTTAGAAAAAGGTGTCTCTTCCTCATCGTACTTGACTTTATTCGGTCTGAAAATTACAGTAGTATTCTCTTCCTTTAAGAGCAAGATATTTAATGGCCATCGCTGAAAACTTGTCATAAGTGTCATAATTGTCTATCCAAAGGTAGAATTATTATGAAAGTCAAAATATTAAAGGTGTTTATGATGTAAATAATGCCCCTTGGATGTGATGCCCTTGTGAAATGTACAACCTGAGGTGCTGTACAGGAAGCCCCTAGATGCACCAAGTAAAAGACAATAAAATATTGCTCCTAGAGATGAAAAACGGACCCATAGGAGGTCAGGAAACTAATTTCTTTTCTAAAAGACCTTGTGGGGTTTAATTGATAGGCTCTTTTAAAATCTTTTCATATGAACTCTGATAACTCAGCCATGTTGAAAATCATGATTTTTAACAGTAACACGACAATAAAGTTTTAGAGTGTATTTCTGCCATTTTTGGGGAGGTGGAGGATGGTCTTTTATTCTTGTCAGTTCTGTTCAGTTTAAGAAAACACATGTTGAATTCTAAACAAGTACAAAATTGTGAGATAGGCATATTTAGAAAACATGGATCATGGCCTGTTGGGCACAACCATATACTGTGATGCACTAGAGCACTACTGAACTGTACATGATACCGATTCTTCAGAGTATTTATATCCATCACCACTGACATTAATCAGTTACCTACTTAAAAGAGTTTTTTCTCTTAAGATCAGAGCATACCTATGCCATTAATTTTATATTAATTAGCACTTATCCTCAAGAGATTTTAAAGTATGACTGGTTATTAATTCCATCTTCACAAATAAAAAAAAATAAAAAAGAGTTTCAGGGCAGCTAATGGTTGGGCCAATTTCAAATGCAGGAATTTCTGACTCTGAAGTCCATCCTGCTAGACTGCCTTTCCACATATGGTGAGAGGATGACTAACCCCACCCCTCACCCCTCTTGCAGGTTGATAGAAAAATTGGACATGAAGATTATGGAAGTAAGAGAGAGAGCACACAGCCAGAACAACGCCTAGTGAAGATCCCACCCAGGCCAGATTCTACCTTGCTGACGCCTACCCAGACCAGGCACAATGCCTATTGTTTAGCAGCCAACTCAAACGACTGAACTTTGAACTGTAATTTTAAATGCATGAAATAGTCCCAGAATTTGCTGCAAGGTTCATTATATCACTTTTCTTTTCCATCTGTACTTGTTTTTAGGCTTAGATATAGTGCTTTTGAAAGGGTAATTTGAAGATACCAGTGTGTATGAAATAAGAATAACAAACACATATTGGTGGTTAACCAGGTGCCACGTACTATTATAAGGACTTTATTATATTAACTCTTCTAAGGAAGTGAGAATCAGGACTTTTTTTCCCTCTAAGAACAAATTTTAAGTGCTTAGTCCAAACTTGGAAATATAGTGGAGCTGAAAGGTTGGGTAAAAGAATGAATATAAAGGAATCTTTGCATCTCAAACTCTCCAGTGTGGCAATGTGACCCTGAAGGCATTGTCAACAAACCAGTGTGTGAGTTGTTTCAGTCATAGGAATGAGGGAAAACATGCTTATGAAATGTATTATGACTTCATACAATACCTTCATTCAAATGGTCATTTATTTTTCACTTTTTCATGTAGTCTATAAATGACTGATTTGAGAAATAATGTGTTGGGGGTGTCATAAAGAAAGCAAGACTTTCTTAAAACGATAAAAACAATTTTTATGAATTTTTTCTTTGTTCTTTTCCTTCTTAAAAAAAAAATACCTATGCTCTGTTTTAACTGCCTTATTGAAAGCTCCTCAAGAACAAGAGCTAATATTTACAACTCTTTGGGATTTTGTGTTTACCCTTCTACTTTGCACATGATTTCATTCACTTATTGTTCTGTTTTTGTTTTTTAGCAGCTACTATGTGCCAGGCACTGGGTTAGGCAAGGAGGTATGATGACAACTAACACATAGTCTCTACTGGAATTGTCATTATTATAGACAAGCCAGACAATAAATAGGCAATTTCATTAAGTATAAATGCAACAAAGGGCACTAGAATAGAAATACTTTAGTAGAAGTACTAGTACTACAATAGAAGTACTAGGAAAGGAGTACTTCACTAGAATAGAAGTACGGAACTCAGTCTAAGGTGATCAGAGACGACTTCCCAGGGAAGGTGACATAGTTAAGGGGGAAAGGGCAGACACATAGAGGAAACTATGGGAGCCAAAGTCTTGAACCCAATAGCAAGAGCTCAGTCTGTTCTGAGCACTTTAAATATTCCCTTATGTTTAGAAGGTTAGCGAGGTCTTGATGGGTGAGTCTAGAGAAGTAAGCAGGAGACAGCTCATAAAGGGAACTCTGCCAATATTTGGTTTGATGCTGATGAGGCCCTTGGTAAGTGACATGATTCCAGCTACAATCCCTATAGGTGTGGCTGAAAAGGCATCCACACAGACTAGTTATTATGACAATCCCTAACTGCTTCTTGCAGAGGACAGAACAAAAGGCATCAAGGTGTTCTCATTACAAGTTACCCTAGGGAGCAGTATAAAATGGGTGTAGAATTCAGGAGTCATCTGTGTCTAAATCTCTCTGCTATAATTGTCAGAGTATGAGAAGAAAGGTGGAATCTGATCAGTAGGTAGATATTTCTCCTATTTTCCAAACCTGTTTGGTTATCATCTATGTTACCTTTAGACAAATATAACCTGAATCTTATAAACTACCTGCCCATACTTAAGCAAAATAACTTTTGTTCTATTTGCATTTTGCAAATCAAGCATCATCTAAAGGTATATATCTCATTGCAAGCAGCTTTTGCTTCTCTCAACCTTTCTTGGCTCTAAAAACGTTTCTCCAATATGAGCTAGGTACTAAACTTTGAAGAAGAGTCCACTGTAATAACAGTAAAGTTTAATGATGCATAACTTTGAGAGACTGACAAATTTCCAGCCAAAGTATTGATTCTTACAGAATTTATGAAGCACATGCTGTATTCTGTGTCATTATGGTCCATTTTTGGCTGAAGGAATCATGTAAAATAGATTTTTAAATGAGTGGTAATAGCCAGACATAAAGAAGGTATTGATGTGTGTCATGAAGGGTGAAATAGCATGCCAGATTAAAGCATATAACAAATCAAAAACAACAGTACCCTCTACTACTACAAATATAAATTTGCTTTTCCTTTTAATCACCCCTTCTATTTACCACTTTGCACATTTACAGTTTCCATTCTTATAGACCTCTTCTGAAGAGCATTAAATATGTGCAAAATTTTTGCATAGTTGCATAGACTGCTTTGGGAGAATACTAAAAGTTCAGAAACCAGTTGCTTAAATTTGGCAAAGTAATTTGCTCTTATATGCAAATAACGCCCTTTGCAAATAATGCTAAAAGCTTATAATCTAATCTTTATTACATGAATATAAATGACATATTTAATGGATTAATACTTAAGTATTTTTATGAATTCAACACTTTTAAAGTATTATTGGAAATTTTTGTTTGTTTTTCAGAAGCATAAAAATGTATTCTTCCTTTATGACTTCCAGCTAAACTGCTTTTCTGTCCCCAAATGATCTCGTGGAAGACATCCTTACATCAAACTTGTTTTGAAAAAGCACAGAATTTATTCCTCTGGTCCTCTGCAGCCTGTTTTGCCCTGTTTATCTTAATGCCTGTTATGACTTTGTTTCTCAAGTAACAACTGAAACGCTTTTTCCCCCCCTAGTCGACATTTTGTTTTGACACACTGGGAAAAAAGTGGCTTTCAAAAATAGCAATTTAAACTTTGATTTTATGCTTCACTTTGGAATGCATGTTTATTAAATGTGTATCTCACCCACAGAGTAATCAATACAGATTGTGTTGTACATAACCAGGAAACCATGTCTGAGATTATTAGAAAAATTAATGCCTTTAGTTTTGCTTACTTGGGCAATATATGAAAATTAACAGTTTAAACCCTTTCAGGCATCAGACCAGACTTAGCCTTACTCGGAACTCATGATACTGTGACTAGGCTTTGTTTTTTCTTTCCTCCCCTCTACTCCCCTTCCCTACCCCCTCTTCCTCTCATCTCCTCTCCTCAGTTCTTTTCTTTTCTTTTTTGGTCTTTTTAGAGCCACACCTGTGGCATAGGGAGGTTCCCAGGCTAGAGGGTGAATCAGAGCTGTAGCCGATGGCCTACACCACAGCGACAGCAACCCCGGACCCGAGTCAGGATCTGAGCCACATCTGCGACCTACACCACAGCTCATGGCAATACTGGATCCTTAACCCACTGAGCGTGGCCAGCGATTGAACCCTCATCTTCATGGAAACTAGTTGGGTCTGATACTGCTGAGCCACAAGGGGAACTCCTCTTCTGTTCTTTTTCACCTTACCTGGTTAGCATTTACCCAGTGAACATCAAATTACCTGAAATCCTTGTTTTAAAGACTAACATTTATAGAGAGATATCCACATTGAGAGGGGAGACAGAGGGAAAAGGAAACTGAGTGGCTACGGCCCTCTCTGAAAAGCAGTGCTGTGCTTCCTTCACATTCCAGAAATCTTCTTAGAGCTAGAAAGAGAGGTCACGCAGGTATAACTGTGCAAGGGACCAGTGAATCCCAGGCATTTAATACATCTCCCCCACATCCAGAAACCCAAAAATAATATGTTAAATCCTTTTTAAACAGCTACTTGTCAACAGTTTATCAGCCTAACAACAACAAAAAAATTTAGCAGGAAAAAAAAGACTGAGGCTCTCAATAAACTCTTCTAGGGCCTCCTAGAGAGTGAAGAAGTCTTCAAGGTCTTAGTCAACAGTGGACAGAAGAGTTTGAACCAGTATACCTGTCAATACTACAAATGAGCTGCTGAGAGACCAGAGAGAGGTCATTTTTACATAAACATTTTTCCTAGGCTAAATGCAGACAAATTCCAATAAAATGGGCTAAGTCCTGGATGGAAGATTAGAACAAAAGATAAGGGAACAGGAAAGCAAATGCTTCCCTCCTGTGCAGTATTTCATGAGCAGTCCCATTTACAGACCACAGTCCCCCCCCCCCGGGGGGGGATTTCAATTCATAGTGTCCATATTCATTGGTTTTTTAACTTGAGATTTTTTTTTTTTAAGAATAACTTTCAGTTTGCTGATGTGTTGGAATAAGTCAAGTTTTAGAAAGGCATGAATTTCAGAAGATTAAAAAAATGTAAATTTTTGAAATGCAGAGGCTGTTCTTCCAATTTGGACCTCCAGTTTCTGATTTTTTTCAAATCAGAACCAGCTTTCATTAGACACTATAGGCAGACTATACACATTGAATGTGTACATAAATGCACATAATTGTTGCATTTGGTTGTGACAAAACTAGTTTTACTAACACAGAAGATTTAATAGATGAAATGAGGAAATATGTCAATGTAATGGCATATTAGATTTTGCAAATGAGCTATTCCTAAGGCAACATGAATTGCTTTGCTTTTATATTTCCACAATCGTTCGTTCATTTGACAACTAACTTTCAGAATCCATCTTTGATCTTGGAGAACTCATACAAATCAAAGAATAATAAATCCTTACACTTGGCAACTTAAATTGACACTCAGACAAAGGGTGTCTTCTGAGAGAGTCCTTGGTCTGTTGCATATTCAGACCCACAATGTGACCTGAAGTCAGGGCTAGCTTTGGGCAGGCTTGGGACGAGGGCAAACTTGTTTTCAGGGCTTTCAACATTGTTCTGTGCCACATTTCCCACAAAGCATCAGGGGTCTCAAATTCTACTTACCATTTGCCAAGGATTTACCATGTGGCATACATTTACATGTATTATTTCTGATTCTTACATCAATTTGCAGGATCAATATAAATATTATGGCTGGATCTGCAACATCTGGAAGTTCCTTGGTCAGGGATCGAATCTATGTAGCTGGGGCTACAGCAGTGTGGATCCTTTAACCCTCTTACTGGCCAGGGATCCTTTAACTCACTGGCTGGCCAGGGATTGAACCTGCACTTCCAGAGTGACCTGAGAGGCTGCAGTTGCATTCTTAACTCATTGCACCGCAGCAGGAACTCCCAGGATCAATATTTTATCCCTACTTAACAATCATGAAAATAACCCTCTATAAATCTAAGTACTTCTAAGGGGCAGAGCTGGGTTTCAACCCCAGGCCTGAATTCAAAGCTCCTCTCAAGCTTATGACATCACTGCATCTCATGATGAGACCTGAGGCTTCCCCCTGGAGTTCACACCCAAACCAGTTCTTCCTGTTTTGACTCCAGATTCCCTCTGGCATTGGGACTTTGAAATAAATACAATAACGAATTTTTTTTTTTTAGGGAGGGAAGGCCAGGTGGAGGGCAGTTATGCATGATTCTACTTGTTTTCATTTTTATTTACTTTCTGAGAGGGACCTTTTGGAATTGATACTTTCACCCAGCGGAGCTGTAACAAGATAAACTTCAAGCAGCATGGCATAATGTTGATCAGGCAGACGACATGCCTGCCAATTTAGCGTACTGTTAAGATTAGCCATTTGTGTTGGCTCGACGATGTTGTGAAAACTCCTGTTAGCTTCTTGGAACTACAAAGCATGTGATGAGAAATTTTCCTTATTTTGCCTTCTGACTATCTGCCATTTGATTTTCACTTGAAAATATAAACTGACACCTCTTGGACTGGTAACAGGATTTTCCCATTGTGAATATGTCCCCCGAGACATACTTGGTTGGTAGAGTAGCACAATGATCTGTTAAAAATCACTAGAAATAAATATTTTTATTAAAGACTCCTCTCTGAAATTTACTGTGTGACCGCAGGCAAGCCAATTAACCTCTCTAAACCTTCAAATATAAAATGGTCATCATGAGGAACAAATTAGATAATATCTATACAATAGGGCTTTACAAACCGCAAAGTGTTATACAAATGTAAGGGCATTTCTGGGCATCATTCTTCATCCAATTCATTCCTTCCTGAGAAGCGATCCTGCAATATAAGGCATTGACTTGAGTCTTCCATCTGTGATATCCTTTTGACCCTATCCTATAAAGGAAGAACTAAGACTCCTTCTTGGTAATTTACTCCTGCTCTGCCAATAATCGATATGTCAGGAGCTCTGAACATTTTCTCCTTGGATTTCCTAATCCTGACTAAATGGCAAATCCTGGAGTTATTAGGTGGCAAGGGCTCATTTATCAAATTTGTTGCAAGAAGCTTCTCTTTTTGAAATCTTTTTTTTCCTCTCCTATCTGTTAGTGGTTTATCTTTTATAATCACTGATCGCTGTCTAGGCTGAGAAGGAAGGCAGAGAGTAGCAGAACCACATGAAGGATGATAAACGAAGGCATCTCTCTATTCCTTTCTTCTAGTTTGTTTCCTTACTGAGCAAACTAGAACCTTTCACACCCATTCATCCGATTCTTTCTCTAAAAGTACCATAGTGCCCCCTGTAGGTTATAGGAGTTTCTCCTCCCACAATCTTATTTACACCTTTTTTTTTTTTTTTTAAACTGTCTCCTGCAAACTCTAGTGCTAGGTTCTTCACAACAGTGATAGAATCCAGAAAAAAGACTGTTTATAGTATTCTCTGACGTGTTGAGGAAAATGACTCTAAAATGGTGATTTCAATCTCACGTGCAATTTGAGTATTTACGGTATTTGGCATAACATTAGTAGCTATGAGGCCACTGGCACATGATGAGCTACATGAGACATTTACAGGTGAGAAATCTGAAGACTAAATAGGCCAAATGCCTTTGTAAGGCTTCCAAAACTAAGGCACTTTGGTTGGTTGTGTCATCAGAATTCATGTCTCCCAGCATTTACTCAAGTACCCTTTCCTTTGTTTTGAATGGTTTCTTTTCCTTATTTTCAAAAGCGTCTGCTTTGTCCTCCAGTTTTATAATCTTGAAAACCTAACCCTAACTAAGAGTTACTAATGACATCCATTCGGCTTCAGTAGATAACTGATGGATAGGGCTTCCAGTATACAAGAAGGAAAGGATCTGCTTGGTAATATCAACCCAATTTGTAACCACATCCTGGTGCTTGTTGTAAAAGTTTCAGAGGTCAAAGGTATAATTTAGTGAGAATTAGGAAGTACAGTGAATGTAGAAGAGGGCTCATTTCTTGATTTACTTAAAAGTTGCCCAAAGCAAAGTTCTTCAACACACAACCCTGTAATGATTCTTGGGCTGAAAAGGAAGAAATCAGTTGGCTTTTTACTAGGTTTTATGGTCTTGAAATTCTTGAACATTTTCTGAAACTTCTGTATCCTGAAATGTCATTCATTCATTCTAAAATTATTAAATGGCATTATCAATCCTTTGTTTATCTTTCTTATTCTGTGTACAGAATATCCACCTACAAATTCTTTATCATCGGAGAATTTGGAGCTCAGAAAAGCCTTTCTCTTTTGAAACTAGTTAGAGATTTGAATAGAATTTTGAACCAATTCTGCATTTTAATCTAGATTCTTGGGAAAGAAATAAAAGTCTTAAGATACAATTAAGTCCACAGATAAAAATGGAGGGTGGAAATATTTCGACCTAAGTTCTGAGAGGCCAAATTAAAAAAGATGACTTTGTGAAATGTTAAGTGTTTAAACCACAAATCTATGTTTATTCAGTTTCTGGATTTCCTCTTGCTAGGTAGTTTTAAAGCTACTTAACAATATTTAATTGACATTTTACTCACTACTTTCCTTGCTTCAAGTCTTTCATACTCAAGCTTTCCCAATTATAGCTTGTCCATGAAAAATTACCTTGGCCTGATTTCCAAATGGCTGAATAGTTTGATGTAATTTCTATTAGAATTCAGTAATATCGATACTGCAGGTACTGGAGCAACATTTTTCAACTGTCAGTTATGACCCTTTAGTAGTTGTGAAGTCAATTTATTTGGTTGTAACCAGCATTAAAAAAGAAAAATTGAAAGGAATAGATTGCATGGAACATAAGAAAATGGGTGGAAGTTAAATACTGTTATATGAAAATCTTACTCTGGTCTATGTACATTTGGATTGTGACATAAATTATGTTTCTTCCGTGAGTTATAGTCAAATTGAGAAATACTATTCTAGTATGCAGTGGACAAGAGCAAGAACTCTTTATCAACTGTGTGAACCATTCTGAGCCTTGGTTTTTTTCTCCAAAAATAGGTGCAATAAGATTTTCATAAGAGGGCTGCAGTAAGAGTCAAGTAAAAAAATAATGTTGATGCACAGAAATCTGACATAGATTGAACCTAATGTTGTTATTTTAGTTGGAGTTATAATGAGAATTATTTGAAATTATATTTGAAATTTGAATCATTTGAAATAAATCAAGGTACTTAGACTTTTCCTTTAAATTGAGTTCTCTTGCAAATCTAGTTCCTTTCCACCTCCTGAGCATATAGCCCCAGTGAAGAAACTGGGCATTCCCAGGGTTAGAACAAAGAAGTCATTGATCTGTTTTGGATCTCATAAGCTGGCTCTTTTGAGGCAGTAGTCATGAAATTCGGGTTGTATGAAAGAAAAGCATTTTCGAAATTCCTTTATTTCTCATTTAACATACTGAGAAGCTGGTCAAACAATACAGGAGAGTCTAAAATGAGAGGAGAGTAGAACAGGGTAGGAAGAAGGTGGGACATGACTGGATTC
This sequence comes from Catagonus wagneri, assembly GCA_004024745.2. NCBI lineage: Eukaryota > Metazoa > Chordata > Mammalia > Artiodactyla > Tayassuidae > Catagonus > Catagonus wagneri. The sequence continues at coordinate 3,983,297 of PVHT020000065.1, forward strand.
TCAGTTTCCACTGGATTCTGGGTAGAAGAGCATAGAAAGGTAGACAGGCCCTGTTCCAGTTTTTATTCTCTTTGCAAATTCCTGGGGATGGGGAGGTGTTCAGTGGGAGAGGAGAATTGTAGAGACGGTTTAGAGAGGTTGAGTGGGATGCTGAGGAGAGAGGCTTTTGCCCTCCATGAGGATATTGGAAGTTATTGCCTTACAAGCTTCTGCTTAAACATGGGGGCTGTTACATCAAGTTAAATTGAATGGCTTAACATGGTTTTGCACACAGAAGTCTGAGTTTAATCCTCTTACAGTCTCCTTCAGCTCCAGTACGGTAGCTATCCAGAAGCTCCTGAAGGTGTTATGGAATGAACCCCAGAAAGATCTGACTGAAAGTAGTTGAAGGACCTGCCTAGCAACTTTGGCAAAGGAGGTTGCCTAAAGGGAATGGAGCCATCCACTGTAAAGTCCAACTGGGAGTCACAGTCAATGGCAGGGAATATGTTTTGTCCTCAAAAGTGGAGATGGGGGCCTAATCAGTAGGGGGAAATGGTGCCCCAGAGCATTGTCAGAGTCAAGCAAACATGAATGAGTATCACTTAAGGCGGTTTCTAGCAATGGGAGCACTAGAATGCCTAGGATATGAACAAGTCACCAACTCTGGGGATAGGCCAAACCAGGAGAGCTCAGAGGACACCTCATATACTCTAGGACTCCACCTCCCGTAAGATCACATATACTTTCCATCATGCATATATGCAGGTGGAGAGGGAGGAACTCTGACAGGCATTACCCTGAGTCATTTAGGCAGAAACTGGGTTGCATAAAGAGATGGACTGAATTACCAAATAAGATTGAATCAACAATTTACCTTTTTTTGAACCACCTGTTGGGTATGGGATTGTGAAGAAAGCCCAGTTCTTAAATTAAGTAACCTGTTTCTTTCACATCTGTGCATAGTGTAAATACATTTATGATCCTTCTGATATTCCACCATTATTGTGTAATATCATTACATCTTTGGGAAATAGAATTTTCTAAGTCTTTATTTGTGCCAGTCTTTGTATCATAGAGTTTTTTGAGTAATAACTCCTCGGATATAAATTCACAACTATCTAATTTAGAAGCCTGTATTCCAAACCTCAACTATAGAAAACAAACCACAAGTGACTATGAAAGCAAAAGGGGGAAGCTGGTCCCTGGGTTTTCAAATGAAATGCTGCCCAGCCCCCCCCCCATATAACCCTCAGTCCTGAGCAGAAAAGTAAGGGCAAACACTTAAAATGTGTACAGGACTTTTCTGCTTTGATAATTGAAATGCAACTATAGTTTTGTGTCTTAACCTTTATAGTTTTGTGTCTTGCCCCTTCCTCACAATTGTAGGGGAAGGTGATGGAGTGGTGGTGGAGGGTACATAAATTGTTAAAATGAAGCAGGAAAAGATATGGCAAAAAGGACCTTCTATTTTCAGTCTGTGATCTGTCCAGAGTGGTTCTTCCTCCCCCACAAATGCTGGCAGGATAAATGGCTGTTGCTGGCATGTTGACAGCTGGGAGAGCAGAGGGCTCACTGACACCAAGGTCTACAGCTCAGCATGCAGTGATGGTCAGGGCCGGGTCAGTATGTGTCCTTGTGGCTCTTGCTTTCCATATCATAGGAAGCAGGATGACATAGTGGAAAATACTGGAATTTATTGATAATACGGGGGCTGGGCCATCTCACTTCAGTTAGGTAACATGAGCTGTCCTCCTAGAATCACCATTTCCTAGCTGTGTGAACTTAGACAAAGTACTTAATCTTTCTAACTTTAGTCTCCTGCTCTGTAAAATGGGGATAAGAAACACAGCCCCTCATAAGGCTGTTGGAATTTAAATGTGATAATTCATGTAAAACACATATTTCACTATCTAGAACTTAGGATGGGCTCATTAGAAGTCAGCCAGTTTTATTCTCTTATCTTTTTAGGAAGCTTTAGGTTTGAACCTATGTGAAATTCAGTAAAATACCTGCCTTTCTGAACTGACGTTCCCTTCTTTGGAAAACGGGATTAACTCACATTGTATGAGACTATTTAGAGATTATAATAAGAAATAGATGTCAAGCTCTTTTCTTTCCTTCCTCTTCCCTTTGACCCTTTTCTTCTGGTCAGTCTGTGGGTGAGAGAGATTTCAGAGGAGATGGGACAGAGATCTCCCTGAGCCTGTGTCTTTGTTGCACATCAAACTCTTCAAGAACTAGCAGGTCGGAGATGTGAGTAGGTAACCAAAGAGAGAACAGATGAGAAAGGGATGGAAAGAGCATCACAGGAAGGGAAATCAAGAGCTAGTACAGAATGAGCAATGAGAATCATGCTGACGTCCAGGCCATTTGATCCATCACTGTCAGAGCTATCTTTCTAAAAGTTCTGATCTTGCTTTAATCAATGCAGTGGCTCACCACTGCTTCCCACAGAAAGTCTAATTGCATTGAAGGCCACCTCTGATAAGGTTCTGGCCTCATACCAGGATTACTGCCAGCTGTCCCCCTCCATGTGCCCTTCCTAGTGGGAAGGGAGGCAAGGACATTAATGAGGAAGTTATTATTGAAATGAAGGTGGCCGGGCTTGGCAACTTGGTAAAAAAAAAAATTTCAGGTGGAGGAAGGGGAGTGATGAAAATTAGAGAAAGAAAAATCATAAATAAAATTAAACTCTTTCTTATCAGATACTAAATTAACTCTGGCAGAAGTGAGTTCCCCCCAAAATGCAAGTGTCCCCTTATAATATTGCCTTCTGATTAGAACATACATCATAAATTCTAGAGCAAGAGAAAAGGAAACATCACTTATATGACACATCTCGATTTTTTTTTGATTTTTTAAAAAAAGTTCCCTTTTTTTTCTTCCTTCAGCAAATATTTATCAAGAACCTAATATATTCTGAGCCCTCTTCTAATACTGGGGATGCAGCAAAGTAAAGATAACATTTAAAATTTCTGCCTTCTTGAAGCTTACTGTCTACTGCAAGGAGTTAGAAAATAAACATAAAAATTATCTGATTTTTTAACTAATTATCTAATGTAGATGATAAATGCAATGTATAAAAACATAAAACAAGATAAAGGAATCAGGTAGTGAGAGAAGGTGACTTTGAGCAAATGAAACCTGCGGTAATACATGTTTCAGGGTTCTACAGTCACATGAATTAGGAAAATATAGTTCTAAATATAAATACTATATCCCGCTTCTTGGAGGTCGAAACAAGAATTAGCATACAATTAAGACACTGTGGGAGTTCCCGTCGTGGCTTAGTGGTTAATGAATCCGACTAAGAACTATGAGGTTGCAGGTTTGATCCCTGGCCTTGCTCAGTGGGTTAAGGATCCGGTGTTGCCGTGAGCTGTGGTGTAGGTTGCAGACGCAGCTCGGATCCCGCATTGCTGTGGCTGTGGTGTAGGCCGGCAGCTACAGCTCCTGTTAGACCCCTAGCCTGGGAACCTCCATATGCTGCGGGTGCGGCCCTGGATAAGGCAAAAAGACAAAAAAAAATAAAAAGACATTGTGAAAACAAAACTTTTTTCAACCCAGTATATCCCAAACTTATAAACTATTGTTGATGGACATCTGTCAAGATCTCCAGGGATACCAGTTTTCTGTGGAACAGTGGAAGAAATGTTGAGTAAGGGGACCATGATTTCTTTAACCAGTATTATTTACTGAGGCATATCTACTGTAAATTTGGATTGTCCTCTGCTGAATTATGAATATCCTTTATATTTCTTTTGAGCTTTGGGGTGTTATTGTGTGGTCATTAACTAGGCATTCAATAGCAATATTGCCATGATTCTATTTATTAAATTGATAATCAAATTAGTAGACCAATGTATTCTTGGACTTTATGCCTCTCCTGGGATTGGAAGTGTTATACAAGTGTTACTGACCCTACTATTCAGAAAATGTATTGCAAATTAGGGCCCACTTTATTTATTTATTTAATTTTTATTTAGGTCTAATTGACATACAACATTATTTCAGGTATACAATACAATGCCTTGATATGATTTCAAGCCTTTTTGATATTTGTCATCATTACAGTTACAGAATTTTTTTTCCTTAGGTACTGCTAAAATTAACTTTCTTAGCAACTTCCAATTATGCAATAAAATAACTATGGTCTCCACACTGTACATTATAATTGTTTAAATTACACCCTTACCCTTGCATAGATTTGAAAAGTTGGTTCTGGAAGAGAACACCCTTTTATTCACCACTGAAGCAATGCACGCTGGCTGTAACCATGCCTCGCCTAACAGCAAAAGAATGTTCAGAAGCACACCAGCTAATTGAAACTACAGGGGGCATTTACGTAGGCAAAGTGTTATTACTCAGTTTAAATTGTGTCCAGGATTTCAGAATTACCACTCTCCACTCCTGCAAAAGGCACTCTGGGAATGGTAATGGCCACAAGTATTAGACCTCTGGCTTCTTTTAATTTTCCTTATCTCAGTTGTTCTTGACAAACTTAGAGGGCCATCCACATCACCATGTACAAGAAGTGGGGTTATTGTTATGAATGAGAAAGTCAAGTAGTTTCAAAACTCATGGTATGGAGCGAAAACCCTGTGCCATGAGGCTATCACAAGAAGCCTAAATTTTTTTTGAAAATTTGCCTCAAAGTATAATTTAAGTAGCAAAACTTAAGTCTGAGGAAAATTACACTGAGTTTATTCCAAGATATTGCTTTTAAAAGATATTGCTAATACAATGCATTATTTTCACTGAAATAATTTGCTACATTTGATCTTCTTATTTAAAATTAAATCAGTTACTTATAATTTCTAGAAAGGAAACAGCCTATGTTGGCCATCTGTGTGTTTGTATCTTATTTAGGTAGAAGCGTTTAGAAAAATAGATCTGTGGAGAACTAGAACAAATAATCCTAAAATTTAAATCGAACCACAAGACCCAGAATTGCTAAGGCAATCTTGAGGAAAAAGAAACCAGAGGAATAACCCTCCCAGACTTTAGACAATACTACAAAGCTACAGTAATCAAAGCTTTATGGTATTGACACAAAAACAGACATATAAATCAATGGAACAGAATAGAGAACGCAGAAATCAATTTAGACACCTTGGTAAATTAATCTTTAATAAAAGAGGCACGAATATGCAGTAGAGAAAAGACAGTCTCTTCAGCAACTGGTGTTTGGAAAGCTGGAAAGCCTAAATAGATGAGTTAGAACACTCTCTCACATCATACATGAAAATAAACTCAGGATGGCTTAAAGACAAATATAAGATGACACTATAAAACTATTCTTGGACATACATTGTGGTAATATTTTCTTAGTTCAATCTCCCAAGCCAAAAGAAATAAAAGCAAAAATAAACAAATGGGACTGAACCAAACTTACAAACTTTTGCACAACGAAGGAAACCATAAACAAAACGAAAAGACAACCTATGGACTAGGAGAAAATATTTACAAATAATATGACTAACGAGGGCTTAATTTCTAAAATATACAGACAGCTCATACAACTCAATATCAAAAGAACAAACAACCCAATCAAAGAAATGGGAAGAAGATCTAAATAGACATTTCTTCAAAGAAGACACAGAGATGGCCACATGAAAAGATGCTCCACATTGCTAATTATTAGACAAATGCAAATCAAAACTACAATGAAGTCTACCTCACACCAGTCAGAATGACCATCATTAATAAGCCTACAAGTAACAAATGCTGGAGAGGGTGTGGAGAAAAGGGAACCTTTCTAGACTATTAATGGAAAAGTAATTGGTGCAGGCACTATGGAAAACTGTATGGAGTTTCCTTAAAAAAACTAAAAACAGGGGCGTTCTTGTCGTAGCGCAGTGGTTAATGAATCCGACTAGGAACCATGAGGTTGCAGGTTTGATCCCTGGCCTTGCTCCGTGGGTTAAGGATCCGGCATTGCCATGAGCTGTGGTGTAGGTTGCAGACACGGCTCTAATCCCGCGTTGCTGTGGCTGTGGCGACGGCCGGCAGCTGCAGCTCCTGTTAGACCCCTACCCTGGGAACCTCCATAGGGTGCGGCCCTAGATAAGACAAAAAGAAAAACAAAAAAACTAAAAATAGAGTTACCATATGATCCAGCAATCCCACTCCAGGGCATACATCCAGAAAAGACAAAAACTCTAATTTGAAAAGATGCATGCATCTAATATTCACAGCAGCACTATCCACAATAACCAGGACATGGGAGCAACTTAAATGCCCATCCACAGAGGAATGCATAAAGAAGATGTGGTACATATATATAATAGCAACAGGGATGGACCTAGAGATTATCACACTAAGTGAAGCAAGTCAAGCAGAGAAAGACAAGTATCGTATGATATGACTTAAATGAGGAATCCAAAAAAAAAAAAAAAATACAAATTGACTTATTTACAAAACAGAAACAGACTCACAGACATAGAAAACATACTTACGGTTACCAAAGGGGAAAGGGAGGAGCATGGGATTAACAAATACAAATCATGCAAATAAAATAATTAAACAACAAAGATCTACTGTTAGTGAGAAAACACATTCAATACCTTGTAATAACCTATAATGGAAAATAATCTGAAGTTGTACATCTGAAACTAAAACAATATTGTAAATCAACTATAGTTAAATTAAAAAAGAATGGATCTGTGAAGAAGCTAGATTTCAGGATCTCTGTAGACAGATGTGCATTGAGAGCTCAGATATGCTGGTAACGTTTAAATTGAATGTCCTTTTATTCTCCCCACCACCTCCTGCAATCTGGTATATGTCCAAGACCTGGCCTGAACAAGAAAAAATATGTATGTGGAAAAGAATGAGATAACTATTTGAACGTTGCTCACACTTTGGTTACTAGCACAGGAAGACCAGGCTATAAATACAATAAGCAATAGCAATTATATAACACAAAAATATAATCTTTGGATTTTTACATATTTCCTGTTAACACAACAGAATGACCTTTTACAAGGCGTCAGGACAGGTTCTGTGAGATTATTGATATGATTTTCTAATTGATATTAATTAGGTACTAATTGTTCCACCTAATAAATTATAAGTTCCAGTGGGCAGGTACTATCATGCATCTTTACATTCCCATGAGGGACATATGATAGGACCTCAATATTTGATTGGTTCTTGGTTCTATAGTAATTAGGTATAATTCAAACTTTTAAATTGTACTTTGTGGAGTTCCCTGGTTACTCAGTAAGTTAAGAATCTAGCATTGTCACTACTGTGGCTTGGGTCACTGCTGTGGTGAGGGTTCAGTCCCTGGCCTGGGAACTTACACATGCTGTAGCTTGGGGTGAGGGCGGAGAAAGAAAAAAAATTGCACTTTGTAAAGATTTTTTTTTCCTCTCTCTTATTGCCACCTCTCTGTCTTAACTACTGCCATTTCTCCCTGCATTATTGGTTTCTCCTTCTTCTATTTTCTTTCACCAAAAGCAGAAATGACATTAAACTGAAAATTGATTCATGTATTTCTCGTTTGAACCCTTTCACTGTTTTAATCCTTCTCTGAAAATAAACTGGAATACATCCAGATTCGTTATCAGGGCCTGTCGGTACCTGTATGATCTTGTCCTTATTTATTTTTCTTCTCTCTTCTTGGGTCACTTTCCCTCTCCCTCATTCCTCACAATTTTATGGCTACCCTGATCATTCTTTCCACTCCCTATCTTACCTCCCCCAATCTTATAACTTTTGCACAAACTGTTCCCTTTCACTGTTGGAACACCGTGGTTACAGCTAGAGCAGCCATGCTAGACGCATGAAATGAAAACCATATAAGTTGATAATGACAGAGCAAAAAGAAAGACGTACTCAGGGACCCAAACTATCAGTCTGTATGTATCAGTCTGGAATGTCTAGGAAAACTTTTACATAAAAAGGAAATCAACATCTGGCCAGTTTAGGGTCCTTTTATAAAGCAGCCTAAATGCATAACAAGTACATGATTTGGTGTTGGTAAGGGGTGTGTTGTCTTAAAATAAGCCTGGAACAGGCAGCACCAAATGATGGGTGACAATGATATAGCACATTAATGGTTAGAAAGCTGATGATTCGTCATTACACTACTGCAAAATATATGGCAAAATTGTTATCTGTTATATGTTGGAAGTTAGACCAGGCACCAACACACCCTGTAGCTCTACAGCTATCTATATGAGTTGTACTGTCCCTGGGGGACTTTTTGGAAATTTGTGGAGCTGTTTTGTTTGTTATGGTAATTAGAGGAGGGAATTTCATGGTCAGGGCTAGGGATGATAAATATCTACAAAGTATAGGAAATCCCACACAAGAATTAATCCACATTCCATGACTTTTAAACATTCTGCTAGACATTTCTGTCGGTGAAAAACCTGCTTATAATTATCCAAGCTTAGAACCTAATTCTATTTTACATCCAACACATTTTTTAGGTTTATTTTGCATTGGCTTAACACATATTTTTTTCAGAAATGCAAAGGCTTCATAAATTGAGGGAAGTTTTTGTGTTGTTTTATTCCAAACTTTACTAGCATTGTACATATACCATTTTAGAAAATGACCCATAAGAGAAAGACGTTATAAGGATGTAATGTACAGCATGGTGACTATAGTTAACAATATTGTATTATATATTTGAAAGTTTCAAAAAAAAAAGAAATTCACCCCAAATACTGCTGCCTCAACATAACCCAGTACCCTGTATGAAGCTGCATTTGTGGCTATTACAGTCACAGCAATTCTACGTAAAAGTGCAAGCATCTCAGTACTTCATTATGTCTTTTGGTGTGGTTGTACCTGCATATCTATAATGAATCACTTCAGAAGTTATATGGGAAATTTTCAGATTATGCCCTCAAAAGAAAGAAGCATGCATTCCTCTATCCCTTTTTCTTTTACTGCTGGCTGAAGGCAAGGATGATGTCTGGAGCTGGAGCAGCCACACTGGATCAGGAGGTGGAAGCAAAGTTGAAGATGGCAGAGCAATTAAACAGAGGGAACCCATGTCCCTGACACTGTGCAGCTGCCCATCTAACTGTTACATGAAAGAGTAAACTTGTCTTGTTTGAACCTCTATGTTTCAGAATTTCTTTTTATCACAGCTTAACTGGATCCCCATCTAATACAGATGTGAAGAGTAAAATATAAATAAAATATAGTACTAGTCACAGAATTTCTTATTAAATATCCAATCCTAAAAAACATTTTCAATGATAAATGAAAAAAGGAACAGCATGAATATAAAACCAATAATTTGGAAAGGATATTTTATGTATTTATTTTTTAAAGCTTTTACTATAACCAAAGAGATGGAACTGGCATTAAAATAACTTGAGAATAGAAAAGATAGTAGGTTCATTCCTAATAGGGATAAAATATTTGTAATTTGAAACAGCATTACTGTGAGTTGTAATTAATACATACTATTAATATTATTTCTTAAGGCATGTATGTCTAGTACAAGCATGATGCTCTTGTTCTATTTATAAATGTATTTCTAGTACAAGCATGATGCTTTTGTTCTACATATATATATATATAGGTAAATATACAAATAAGTATAGGAAGTTTCCAAATGTATATAATACCATGCCAAGTTTCCGAATGTACTCAGTGGACATATTCCACAAATTTAAAAACAGTAGTTTGAAAAGAGAATAAAAACAGTATAAAGGAATTGAAATTTGCTGTGTTTAATGTATTTTTCAAAAATAAAGTATTTCTTTGTATTTAAAGTGCACAGCGATTTTTTTTTGTGATAATTATCCGTAATTCATACAGTATTGGCCTACTGGGAAGTTTATGTTTTCACTTTATTGCAGTTTCATAAGTATGATTTAAGGACCAAATATACTTTTGCAGTACCTAGCTCAGTGGATGGCACATAGTAGTCTCTCACTAAATGTTTGGCTATATGAATGGTGAATGATTATATTCCTGAAAGGTGCACAATTGTATTGGCTCCCATTTTATCAATATATAGCATTTACAGAGCAGATCGATGAAGGTATCCTAATAAAAGAATTCAGTTTTATCTATAAATCTGATTGTGTCTATTACAAAAGCAAAACAACCATGAGAAACAAAGAAAGAATTGAAAAAACTGTAATCAAGTGAGAAAGCAAATTCTGAAGACAGAGATGAGAATAAAGTGGAGGCTGCTGATTCCCCTTTTCAACACTGTGTTTTAGCTGACCACACTTCCTCCCTCCTTAGAGAAAATCGATGCACAATGAAATTTTCTGTACTCATCTCTGGTAAATAAATAGCAGAAATCTTTCTTGTTTTAAGACATCAATGTGAGACAATTGTTCACATGAAGATTTGGTTTGTTTTTCTCCACGGCTCTTCAACTTTCCATTTTGCCAATTTTTTTAAAAAAGTAAAACATTTTTATAAAGAGAGCAAACAGCAACTATGGAGATGAGATAAAAACTCAAAAATTATTTAGAGGAAACTTCACTCAAATATATAATTGATGCATATTATTCAGGAACAACAAATGTACGTTTGTTTAGACAGACTTGTAATTTCAAAAGGAATTGGAAGGAATTAAAAATGTAAGGAAGACAAGCAGAAAATACAGCAGTTTTCAGGTGGATACATATATTTAGCAGCTAAATGTATCACCATTACATTGTATGTCCAAGATCCACATTTTTACATCTGTGCACATATCAAATCTCGGTAAATATAACTCTATTTTTAATGTTTTTATATGTAGTTAAGAAATTTTACAAATTACGTCTGAAAGTACACTTAAAATGCCCACGATGACATTTTTACATGTGCAGAATGTTAGGGTTTTTTTGGAGTGTTTTATACCCTGCCTCTCTAATTTGTATTTAGATTTCAAACCTGCTTTGCAGGAACCGTATCTAATTCAGTGTTCTTTGCACCATCGGGCATACTACTTACACTAAATAACTGTTTATCATCATCGAGTGCCTTAAAGTAAACACGACACAATTTCATCTGCCAAAATTCTGCTATGCGTTTATATGTTGCTCTTAAAAACACATAACCCCCAAGTAAATTATTTAAACATGGTCTGCTGTACAATTTTGGTCTGCTGTCTGTTTCTGCTTTCTTAGTATCCGTCCAATGTTGCATTTATTTCCACATCCCCTTCATCTTTATTCCTAGACAAATCGTTTTTACTACAAAATCAATTCTTTGAAAATATGAGAAGTTTTTGGTCCTAATAAACCTTTACCATTCAGAGAAAAGGCTGAAAGGAAAAGAAAGACAAAAGGAACACACACATTCTTATACACACACAATAAAGAAGGGTCACATCACTACAGAGAAAAATTCCGAAGATAGAGGCATTCAGCTATGGAATGATTAACAACAGAACTTTAATTTGAAAAAGACTGGAAAACCAAAGAGATATTTAAAATATTTTTAAATCACTCTCACATCTTCTTTTGTTGCTTCTTTTCAGTTCTTTCAAAGAAACTTGACAGCTCTGGGAAAACAAAACCCTTCAACTTTTCTTGAAGCTTAGAATCTCAGTCCTCAGAAAAGAATCCTTTCTACGTTGTATACACTTAGAGCAGACTTGGACTAAAGTATAAAACAACAGTTTGGTAGCAGCCATTTCAAATCACTGAGATTCATCCAGAGATACCCCAAAATATAGAAGAGCAAGCCCTGATTGTGCGAGAAAAATGTGACCTTCTTAAATGTATGTTTCTTGTCACAAAATTTAAAAAAAAATCACAATTTTCAGACAGTATCTGAATTAACCAAGGATCTATAACTTGCATTTGATTCTGTGATTTTTGAAAAAACTTTAAAGAGTAAGTGGCATTTTTCTGCTCTTGGCAGACCAGATACTGAATATTCTCAGGCATAAAAAATTTAGTGTCTCTAAAATGGGACATAATTCTTAGAATCTCAGATTTATAGAAGTGGGGTTAGGGAGGTATAATCACAAACTCACTAATTTAAAAATCAGAAGGACCTTGTTAGGCATCCGCCTCAAACACTAATTAAGTCTAACTTGGATAAACTATTTAATCTCTAAACCTCAATTCCCTTATTTGAAAAATGGGAATATTAGTATTTGTCTTGTCTTAGCTCAAAGCTGTTGTGTAGAGCAAATGAGATAATATGAAATGCTTTAATGCTGACAAAGCATGCTGGAGATAAAAAGTATTACCTGTTAATACAAATTTAATGGGAAGATAAAGCAAATGAAGCCCACTGTGGTTAGGTAACAGGCACATTTTAATGGACAGCAAGATCAGAATTTTTTCATTCAAAAAGATACATGCACCCCTATGTTAATAACTGCACTATTCATAATAGCCAAGACATTAAACAACCTAAATGTCCACTGACAGATGAATGGGTTAAGAAGATGTGTACATATACACAATGGAATACTACTGAGCCATAAAAAGAACGAAATAATGTCATTTGCAGCAACATGGATGGAACTAGAGATTCTCAGATTAAGTGAAGTTAAGTCAGAAAGAGAAGGACAAATACCATATGGTAGCACTTATATGTGGAATCTAAAATATGGCACAGATGAACGTATCTACAGAAGAGAAACAGACTCACAGACGTGGAAAGCAGACTTGTGGTTGCCAAGGGGGAGGTGGAGGGAGTGGGACGGACTGGGAGTTTGGGGTTAGTATGTGCAAACTATTACACTTAGAATGGAAAAGCAATGAGGTCCTACTGTACAGCACAGGAGCTGTATCCAATCTCTTGTGATAGAACATGATGGAAAATAATACAAGAAAAAGAGTGTATATGTATGGCTGAGTCACTTTGCTGTACAGCAGAAATTGCCAGAACACTGTAAATCAACTATAATAAAAAATAAAAATGCAGGGAAAAAAAGAACTTGGTTTTACCATTGTCTGTAAGAGGAGATTCTCTTCAGATTTTCGTGGTGAGGCTTTGCCTGAAAAGCCCATAGCCTGAAAGTGGCCCCCTGTGTACCCCCTCTTTTCTTAATTCATGTGATGATTTTCTCTTATGCTAGGAAGGAGTCAAGACTCACAGAATGAACAACATTCTGTCTACTGACTCTGAAGTGCCTGAAACAGGGATTCCCAGTTGGTGTTCCTTAGACTCCTAGATGAAGTTAGGATGGGAGGAAGGATTGGACATGGAGCTATTTCCAGAAGAATGTGTACCAACTTTTACAGTAAAATATATAGCTTATGCATATTTGTATTGCTATTCTTCTAATGTTTGTAACTGCTATTAAGATTATTCACATAAAATTCATCTGAAAGCACTGCTTTCAGAGCGGCTTTTGGTATTTTGTCATTTGAAAATGAAAGGATATTAAGCAGACATACAACTACTAGACAAAGGACTCCTCAGACTCCAAAAATTTGGGAAATTTTGGCTTAATTCATTTCTTCCTACTCTGGAGTGATAAAATGACTAGTTAAGTTGGAGAACAAATTCCTGAATTTGTAATGTATGTAAAGGTAAAAGTATGGAAGAGCCCCTTTCCCCTCAAAAAAGTATGTGAGAGACCATTTTTCTTTAAAAGATAATTATATATTTGCATAATTAATGCAAACAATAAAATTCTAAACTCTCTTAATGGTTGTTACAATACATTTATATTTTCATTCATTGATTTTCATGGCTTGGGGGGGGTTCCAGATAATAAGGATGACTACCGAATTGTTTTCTGAATTTGTTTCTTTTGTTCAGCCTGAAAAAAATTCCTTGGAATAATTTGGTGAGAATATTATATGCAGAACAAATCATTATTCATAAATCTTTAGTGCTCAAATTTAGAGTTACTCAGTGGATACTGAGATTACAGGAATTTTTAAAAAGAAAATACATATTCTGAATTTGGTATATAGCTCTTGCAAATCAGCCGGAATTCTCCTAGCATAATAACCTGAAAAGTAAAGGAAAAGTTAGGATAATCTTACTTAATGGACTTCTGAATATTTATAACAAAATATCAATTATTTACAATATTTTAAATATAAAATGTGAAAAAATAATACCAGAAACACTGGACTAAGTAATAATAATGAAACTCCAATGTTTGGAACTCTTTTACCCATTTAAGCTTTGTAATAATCCTGAAGGGTAGCTATTATTATTTCCATTTTACAGATGAGGAAATTTAAAATAGTTGACCAAAGCTATGAAGCTTGTAAATGGCATAACTAGAATTCAGTTCTAACTCAACCCAAAGTCTAGGATGCAAACTTCGGTTATCTGTCATGATGAAATGGCAACAGAAAATTCAAACTGTTTTTGTATTGGGTGGAGTTAACGTATGGCTAGTGTTTCAGAGGTGGGTCCAGGTTTGGGAGGTCTGAAACTTATACAAATTTAAGAAATTAAGAAAAATAGATATTAAGACCTATGTGGGTGTGGGGTCATTTGATCTTCTTGGTAAATAAATCCATCTTAGAGTGGGTTTCAAGAATCCATTCAATACCTAACCGTCCTTCACTGTAGACATCATTCTAGTCCTAACTTTAATTCAGGAATATATCACTTGAGGAGTTCCCGTCATGGCTCAGCGGACAGGAATCTGACTAGTATCCATGAGGATGCAGGTTTGATTCCTGGCCTCGCTCATTGGGTTAAGGATCTGGTGTTGCCGTGAGCTGTGGTGTAGGTTGCAGACGCGGCTCGCATCCTGCGTTGCTGTGGCTGTGGGGTAGGCCAGCGGTTATAGCTCTGATTGGACCCCTAGCCTGGGAAACTCCATATACCAAGGGTGCGGCCTTAAAAAGACAAAAAAAAAGAAAAAAAAAAGAAATCACTAGGCATTTGTACTAGGTATTGTACTAGGCATGTACTAGTCATTGTACTAGGTACAGTGATCCTCAAACTTTGTGTATGTTTGTTTCCTGCTCTAATTTATTAAAGGACATTACAAAATCCTTTCCATAAGAGTAGTTAAGACATGGATTCCTACAGTGAATGTCATTACTCTGAGTGGAGACTCATAGCTTCAGGATATGAGAGTTTGGTTTTATTCTTAAACTATTTATTCAATGTCCTAATTATTTATTGCTTGCATACTATTTGGTATGCTGCTAGTTTCTAGAGTACAACATAGAACCAGAGAGATAATTCCTACCCTCGAAACATTTAATTCTTAGAATTTCTAACAATTACATCATCTCTGTCAAAAATATAGCTTCAAAAACTTGTGTAGGCCATAACTTTTCTCTTTCCCCATATATCTAATATATTACTACACTGATATTTTCCTGTGAAATGTCTTTTAATTAATTTCTAATTTTTCTTTTCTACTAACACAAGTCCTCGCTTTAAACTTGTATTATTAGAATACACTCTTTCAAGTTTATTTCTTCTTTCAACATATATTTATTGCATACCAATAAATACTACATTCCCTCTAGGATGGAGCATGATGAAAATGAGTATGATGAAGAAGATTACAGGCATGTTTTGAGTCTGTGCCCTCTGGAGAAAAGAGCAGCATGGATTGATCTGAAATAAGGTGCTTGCCTGGATGGACTGCATTCTAGGCCTACACTGGAATGAAGACTAGGCTGATCCCTGGCAAAAGTGCAGAAAGGGTCCATTCATCCTCAACTCCAGGGCCTGCCACTACTGGAAGATGACTGGTGATCAATAAATATTTACTAGCTGATTGATTCTGGTATGTCTGAGTCACAGTTGTTCCAGGCATTCTGCTTTGTAGCTATCACCTGACCCAGATTTATGCCTTCAACCCTCTCTACGTTACTCACTCTCATGAAACAGGGTGACCTCTCCGTGTTCTTAGGCACATTATGTTATGTGTCTCCTTTCTGTGTAGGTGCTTATGCAACTTCTCCTCTAAGTCCTGTCTTTCTCCTTCCTGCTCTAAAACAAAAGTTGTGATGCCACAGGTATTATTCCTCCGTAATATTTAGTCTTACACCATTTACTAATTACTTCCATATACGTAAGTCATGTATGGTCTAGTGGTGAAACTGCAGGCTTTGGGATCAAACTGCTAGGAGTTTATTTCTGAATCTATTTACCGGCCTTCTCATACTGGGTCAGTTAATTAACTATCGTAAGACTCAGTTTCTGTGTAAGTAAATTGAACCCAAATTGCCTGATAAGGAGTTCCCGTCGAGGCACAGTGGAAACGAATCTGACTAGGAACCACAAGGTTACAGGTTCGATCCTTGGCCTCACTCAGTGGGTTAAGGATCTGGTGTTGCTGTGAATTGTGGTGTAGGGTGGCAGCTACAGCTCTGATTGACCCCTAGCCTGGGAACCTCTATATGCCGTGGATGCAGCCCTAAAATAAAGGAAAAAAAAAAAAATTAACTCGTAAATTTATAGTGAAGATTAAATCAGACAGTCCACTGTACCTGGTACATTCTACGTGCTCAACACATATTGCTCTGAATATTCTTAATATTCGTCTTAACCAGTATCTTGAGGATATCTATATTATTGACTTACTCCCTCTCTATTTCTGATAGTGCCTGTCCAGTACAGACTGGACAAAGAGTAAGGATTCAACACATACTTAACTGTACCCAATATATATTAGATAGTTCATTGTAACAAATAATACAGTTATTCTCAGAAGAATGTCACAAGGCCTATCTGAAACAGGCTGTTTATTCTTGTGAACGTCCATTATGAGCAGCAACTTTATCCTGTACTCCTGACCCTTCATCTTTATGCTTCATATTAAAAATCACAAAATGCTCTGGATTCTTACTTTAGCATTTCTCCCAAATCTGTTCCTCCCTTGCTGT
The DNA here is from genome assembly GCA_004024745.2 of Catagonus wagneri. Lineage (NCBI taxonomy): Eukaryota > Metazoa > Chordata > Mammalia > Artiodactyla > Tayassuidae > Catagonus > Catagonus wagneri. Next base: position 4,000,033 of record PVHT020000065.1, read on the forward strand.
TCACACTGCCCTTCACCTATACATTAGCTGCTTTGCTATATTTTGACCTCCCCTTATGGGGCCACAGTTCAAACTTCCTTCCTTGGAATCTCTCTCTCCACCACTGCCAGGTTAACTCCCTAAAACAACATTTTTCATCATGTCTTTCCTCCACTGCTCATTTACTTACCTAATAAAGTCCACACTCCTCCACTTGGTTTTTAAGGCTCTTCATAAATCTCTTTTCACCTTTCCTGGTAACACTTAGATTTTACTTTTGGCTTTATGTGCTCTTAGTTCTGGTCTGGAAATCTTATTCATTGTCCTCTTAAAACACCCTTCTTATTTCCTCTCCAGAGTTTGGCTTCTGCTATTTTTCCCACTTATAATATATTTTCCTAGTCTCCTCATCCATAAAAATCCCATCTATTTAACATCAAGATGATGTTAAAATTCTATTTTATTCACGAGGTTTTCCTTCTACATCAGCCAACGATGAACTACTGGTCACTCTAATTCTGCAACAGTTGTTGACTGAGTACTTACTTTGTACCTGGCACTATACTAGGTGTTTAGATTACCAATATGAAGAAGGGTTGGTTTCTATTCTAAAGAATCTAATTTGCCCCCTTTCTAATTCTTATGCACTCATTTGATAACTTATTTTGGCACCCAACACATATTGCTTATTTTATCCAGGTAACACTGCTTTGAGATGAGAAAACTGAGATTAAGGGAGGATATTATGAATTTCTCAAGTTCATACAGCTGATAAATGATCTGTATTGTTTTTTAAGTTTCTTATTTATTTTTTTTGTCTTTTGTCATTTTTGGGCCGCACCTGCGGCATATGGAGGTTCCCAGGCTAGGGGTCTAACAGAAGCTGTAGCTGCCGGCCTTCGCCATAGCCACAGCAACGCGGGATCCGAGCAACGTCTGCAACCTACACCATAGCTCACGGCAACACCGGATTCTTAACCCAGTGAGCAAGGCCAGGGACTGACCCGGCAACCTCATGGTTCCTAGTCAGATTCCTGTCATGAGCCATGACAGGAACTCTTGTTTTTGATGTTTCTAAAGGGAGACGGATCCACGTTGGAATTTGCATGTATGTGTGATGCTAACAGCACCCAACAGATTAAATGCTCAAACTGAATTTACTGAATAAAAATATTCTGATTTTCATACATTAATTCTATATTTTGCTTTTGCAATTTTTACAACTAGAGGTGATTTAAAGGTCATTGGCTTTTGACTTTCAAAAAAAATTTTTTTTGACTGAAGTATAGTTGATTTACAATGTTGCATTAATTTCTGCTGTACAGCAAAGTGTTTTAGTTATATCTACATTCTTTTTAATATTCTTTTCCATTATGGTTTATTGCAGGACATTGAACGTAGGTCCCTGTGTTATACAATAGGACCTTGCTTATCCATTCTATATACAATAATTTGCATCTGCTAATTCCAAATTCCCAATCTATCCCCCCCCAACCTCACCCTTCTCCTTGGCAATCACAAGTCTATTTTCTATGTCCATGAGTTTATTTCTGTCTTCTAAATATGTTCGTTTGTGTCATATTTTAGATTCCACATATAAGTGAAATCATATGGTATTTGCCCTTCTCTTTCAGACTTATTTTACTTATTACAATAATCTCTAGGTTCATCCATGTTGCTACAAATGGCATTATTTTATTCTTTTCTGTGGCTGAGTAGTGTTCCATTGTGTGTGTGTGTGCATGCACACACACTAAATTTTCTTTATCCATTCATCTGTCAATAGGTTGTTTTCATGTTGGGCTAATGCAAATATTGCTGCTATGAACACTGCCATCTTTTCAAATTATAGTTTTGTCAGGATATACGCCCAGAAATAGGATTGCTGGATCATATGGCAACTTTATTTTTAGTTTTTAAAGGAACCTCTATATTGTTTTCCATAGTGGCTGTACCAGCAGTGTAGAAAGGTTCCCTTTTCTCCAGACTCTCTCCAGTATTTGTTTTTGTAGACTTTTTAATGATGGCTATTCTGACTGCTGTTGGCTTTTGATTTTTAATGCCACCAAAATACATCCATTAACCTGACAGAGAAATAGCAAACCCAGAAGTGTCTCAAAACGGTCAATACAACATTTTCAAATAAAGTAAATATGTGCATTACAGTGTTATAAGTAGGTGTGCTTGTGTTATTTCTGCCCTTGGGCAAACTTAAGCTAGAATTTTAATAACAAACAAACAGACAAGAATATCTGATTTAATTTTTAGTTCCCAAATATGGAGAGTTTGTATATTTGAAATAGACTTCCCTTTGGGCAATACTGACACAGGTAATGGCAAAGAAAGTGTATTTACATAAGCTGGAAAAATTCAAACACTCCTGAAAAAAGAAAATCTTGAACATGTAGTCACATTAGAGAAAAACCTCAAACATAAGGGAGCTCTAATTGGGGCTTATAAAAGTTTAACACAGAATGATGTTGAACATTACATTTCTATTTTTTTTACATATTCAAAGTAATTTTTCTTTGCAGTTGCATATACAAGTTTTTATTTCAACTTTTTTTTTTTTTTTTTTTTTTGCCTTTTTGTCATTTTTATGGCT
>PVHT020000065.1:4002716-4113907 GCA_004024745.2 Catagonus wagneri
TAGGGGTCTAATCGGAGCTGTGGCCACTGGCCTGCGCCGCAGCCACAGCAACGCAGGATCCGAGCCGCGTCTGCAACCTACACCACAGCTCACGGCAACGCCGGATCCTTAACCCACTGAGCAAGGGCAGGGATCGAACCCGCAACCTCATGGTTCCTAGTCGGATTTGTTAACCACTGCGCCACGACGGGAACTCCTATTTCAACTTTTTTTTAAAGGTTAGATTTATTTTATGGCCATACATCTATTTATATGCAGTTTTCTATCTATCAAGCTATTATACCCAGATGAATTTGTTGTTCAAATTCCATGTGAAGGGAGGTACACTTGTAAGGAAAATATCTACAGTACCTAGTTAAAGAATAAAAAAGCTAACAAGGGTTACTATTATCTTAACTGGTATCATTTCTGGACTATTGTCATTAGATATTAATTCCCACAGGGTCAGAAGTTATTCTGTATGCCTATGGGCTGCAAAGTTGCTTTCAATTATTAATAAAATAAGCAAATACCGAGATGCACTATATGATACAAAGAAATAAAATAATCTTGCAAATCTGCTTAATTTTATTTATCTAGCTTTTATATTAAAAAGTGACAGAAAATTCTCTGTACATTTAAACTGGGAAGATACAGTGAGTGATGTCTCCATGCTTTAATTCCGCTCAGGAGTGCCACTGATTGTGCTTTAAGATGAGGAGGTTTTTTTTTTTTTTTTAAAATAGCACCCCGAAAAATCAAATACCTGGGAATAAACCTGATCAAGGAGGTGAAAGACTTATATGCAGAGAAGTACAAAACATTAATCAAGGAGATCAAAGACGATACAAAGAAATGGAAAGATATTCCACGCTCATGGGCTGGAAAAATTAATATTGTAGAAATGGCGATACTACCCAAAGCAATCTACAGATTCAATGCAATCCCTATCAGATTACCCATGACATTCTTCACAGAACTAGAACAAACAATCCAAAAATTTATATGGAACTACAAAAGACCCAGAATTGTCAAAGCAATCCTGAGGAACAAAAACCAAGCAGGAGGTGTAACTCTCCCGGACTTCAGGCAATATTACAGGGCCACAGTAAAAAGACAGTGTGGTACTGGTACCAAAACAGACATACGGACCAATGGAACAGAATAGAGACCCCAGAAATAAACCCAGACACCTACGGCCAATTGATCTTTGACAAAGGAGGCAAGAACTCACAATGGGAAAAAGACAGTCTTTTCAGTAAGCATTGCTGGGAAACTTGGACAGCTACATGCAAATCATTGAAACTAGAACATACTCTTACACCATGCACAAAAATAAACTCTAAATAGCTTAAAGACTTAAATATAAGACAAGACACCATTAAACTCCTGGAAGAAAACATTGGCAAGACATTCTCGGACATCAGCTTTACAAATGTTTTCTCAGGTCAGTCTCCCAAAGCAACAGAAATCAAAGCAAAGATAAACCAATGGGGCCTAATCAAGCTGACAAGCTTTTGCACAGAAAAGGAAACCAGAAAGAAAACAAAAAGACAATTTACAGAATGGGAGAAATTGTTTCAAATGATGCAACTTACAAGGGCTTAATCTCTAAAATATACAACTGATGCAGCTCAACTGTAAAAAAGCCAACATCCCCATTGAAAAATGGGCAAAGGACCTGAATAGACAGTTCTCCAAAGAAGATATACAGATGGCTAACAAGCACATGAAAAAATGCTCATTGATGATTAGAGAAATGCAAATCAAAACTACCATGAGATACCACCTCACACCAGTCAGAATGGCCATCATTAACAAGTCCACAAACAACAACTGTTGGAAAGGGTGTGGAGAAAAGGGAACCCTCCTGCACTGTTGGTGGGAATGTAAGCTGGTACAACCACTATGGAAAACAGTATGGAGGTACCTTCAAAAACTACACATAGAACTACCATATGAGCCAGCAATCCCACTCTTGGGCATATATCCAGACAAAAATTTCCTTGAAAAAGACACTTGCACACGAATGTTCATTGCAGCACTATTCACAATAGCCAAGACATGGAAACAACCCAAATGTTCATCGACAGATGATTGGACTAGGAAGAGGTGGTATATATACATGATGGAATACTATTCAGCCATAAAAAAGGATAAAATAATGTCATTTGCATCAATATGGATGGAATTAGAGACCCTCATACTGAGTGAAGCAAGTCAGAAGGAGAAAGATACCATATGATATCTCTTATAGCTAGAGTCTAATATACTGCACAAATGAACCTCTCAACAGAAAAGAAAATCACAATCTTGGGGAACAGACTAGTGGTTGCCAAGGGGGTGGGGGAGGGGTGGGAGGGAATGGGGTTAACTAGTGCTTCGGTGATGGAAAAGCAAGGAGATCCAGCTGTATAGTACAGGGAACTATGTCTAATCACATGTGACAAGTCCATATATGTACACGTAACTGGGTCACCATGCAGTGCAGTTGGAAAATTTGACAGAAATCTGTAAACCAGCTATAATGCAAAAATAAAAATTAAAAAAAATAAAAAATAAATAAAAAAATTAAAAAATAATCACAAATCATGAAATTTTGAAGAAAAAAAAGATGAGGTTTTTGGTTTTGTTTTTTGCTTTTTTTGTCTTGTTAGGGCCACACCAGTGGCATATGGATGTTCCCAGGCTAGGGGTGCTAGGGGTTGAATCGGAGTTGTTGCTGCCTATACCACAGCAATGCCAGATCCAAGCCGCATCTGTGACCTACGCTGCAGCTTGTGATAATGCTGGATCCTTAACCCACTGACTGAGGCCAGAGATGAAACCTTCATCCTCACAGATACTGGTCAGGTTCTTAACTCACTGAGCCACAATGGGAACTCCAAGATGAGGAGGTATTTTTAATTGTTAGCACTTCACCTGCATTATGTTTATCTTTCTGTGTCTCATTTGCTTCACTGTCAAGTAAATATCAACTCATATTTTAGGAAAAAAATATCAAGTAATTTAAAAGTCTCATGCAAGAGTTAAAATGTTTGAACCACTGCTATGCTGGGAAATGTCTAACCACTGGCTTTCCTTCTCCCCAGCAACCTGATCTGTAGTGTTTGGTAACTTCCTTGGGGTAAATACTCCCACCACAGTCAATTTCAAGCTACCAACAATCTTACTGAATGCAAAGTTAGGAAGATGTTTTACACACTATATCAGAAAGTACATTTAGGATGTCCATTTTGAAATGTTTACATGTGTTGGAATTTAGGCTCTTAGAGGGTGCTTTTTTTCACCTGGCCTCTTTTGAGTCATTATATTTCAAGCCTATTTGTCTAAAGGGAGCTGGCTTCAATATGTCACTGAGCCATTCTCCCTTTAATTTGAAAGTATGTGTTTGATACCAGTCATGCTTATGGGATGCAATTGTTAGTTACAAACTAATGTGATTAAAATTCATTATATTTCAATTTATTTTTTGAATATTAATACACTCAAAAGATTCTAATTCAAAAGCTATAAGAGGTGTGAGAAGTCTATCACCCCTGTATCCTATTTCTCCCTGGAAATAAACAACATTGCCTGTTTCTTGTGTATATATTAAAAAACATTCCATGCAAATGTATATATCCCATCCCCTTCTTTTAAAAACGTAAATGGTAGCATAGTTTACATACTGTTTTACATCTTGTTTTTTATTGGTGTTAATATATATTGAAAAACACTTTATGTTAATATATGAAGAGCTTCTTTATTCTCTTTCACCTCTGCATAAATATTACACTGTATGGTTGTTCCATATTTTTTAACTGTTTTCTGTTAATGTGGATCTACTTAGGTTATTTTCTATCTTTTGCTTTTACCCACACATGCAAAGCTCCTGCAATGGCATTATGTAAAAGTGTGGTTTTGCACATACCAATGTGTAGTTCCAGAAGTGTAATTTCATTTTCAAGAGTTTTTAATGCTCGTATGCTTTCTCTTGTCTTTTTTGTTCCTTTTTCCAAATTGCCTTCCATATATAAGTAGAACAGATTCAGTTTCTCCATATCTTCACAAACACAATGTATTATCAAACTTTTGGATCTCTGTCACTCTTACCCATGAAAACAAAAATCTCTAGATGATGTTGATCTGTATTTCCCAGATTATGAGTGAGATTGACCATCTTTTGTGTTATTTAAAAGTATATGCTTATCTTTGAGATTTTTGTACATTTCCTTTACCCATGTTTTATTGGGTAATTTCTTATCTTAATATATTGTGTTGATAGTTTATGGATCTAAATTATTTTTTTTCACATGATAACCCTACTTTTTCAAAGTTCTTTATAAAGTAACTAATGTTTTCTCCACTTATATGATGCTATATTAAATTATCCTATACTTTTGTATCTTTTGGGGCTTTTAATACTGTTCTATTTATGCACATAGATTTTATGTGCATGTTCATGTGTATACACATGTATATATACCAATACTATATGGTTTTAATTACTGAAGCATTATAAGACATTTTAATAACTGGAAGGTCTAGCTTCCCTTCATGACCTTACTTTTTAAGATTTTCATGGCTCTATTTGACTATTTTTTCATTTGAACTTTGGTATCAGTTTATCTCTTTCAAAATATACTTGGATTGATATTTTATATAGGATTGCAAAATTTTTATAGGTGAGCTTAGGATAATGGACATCTTTACGACGTGTGCCTTGTTCAAGAACACTGTATGCCCCTTTATTCAAGTTATTTCTGATTTTCAGTAGCTTTTCAAGTTTCATCATATAGTATTTGCTCATTTTTTTGGTTAAATTTATTCCCAGATTTTTTTTTCTGTTGTTATTGAGAAGTCAAACCTTTATTATACTTTGATTTATAGTACTTGAGTGATTTAATTGGGAAATTGAAAGGTAGGGCATTTTCTTTAGTATATATATGGAGATGAAATTTCTACTGAACCTGTGAATGTAAATAAATTACTAGAAATGAGCCATAGTCTTGTTGGTGAATTGTTGGTGAATAAGAATAAGGGTTGTATATTCACTTCATTGGCCTGGAAAATGAATACAAACCAAACAAGAGTTAGCTTTATCATTCTTTTCTATAATAAAGATAGCTCTTTATCATTTAAGAGGTTAGAGATTTTATCTGTTTCATTGTAATTACCTATGAGTTCACTGGTTTAGATCGTTTTAAATGTTAAGTTGTTATTCATTTTTTTCTTAAAATGTCAGCAAGCAAGCACATATAAAAGACAGCAATAAGTACAGCTCATACTACATACACCTATAATAATGTTTTAAGGTATACATCACTTAGATTCCAGTATAGTTCCTCCTTGACATGTGCTACCAACCACTTCTTCTACCACTTAAGAAACCTATGCACATGCCCTCACAGAACGGTGATGAAGCTCTCTTGAACTGATATCTTATAGTCATAATGTTCCTCCAATATCATTTCTTCCTACCTCTTATCTTAACATACTCCTTAGTCACAATGAACCAGCAACCCTTTCTTGCCTTTTCCCAGGTTTCTTGGTCCTTACCAGTCCACCAGTTCTTTGCAATGATTTCATTAAATCAATATGGCACTTATTTTAAACAAAGAATGTATCTCATTTGAATGCCAATGACAATATCTTCTCAACACTGCCCATAGTATACATAGGTTACTACACACAGGGGAAGAACTACCAAATCATACTGTGTGTTTTGTATACTCAGCCAAAAGAAAAGTAGAATTTAATTCCTCCACATCGTCTTTTCCTATGTTTTAGTAGTCTGACACCTTCCTCAATCACCTAACTAAGGTGTGGAAAGAATGAAAACTCTTGAAGAAATCAGTGACCCAGAAAGTTACAAACCAAAAATTATGAAGCATCAAATGACACGCTATTTATCATTTATCTTCTTCATAAAACCCACCACTTATAGACTCTGCTAGTGAATATATATAAAAAGGTTTTCTGACTTATGGTTTTAAAATGGTAGATATACACAAATGTAGGTATTTTTATAAAAATATCACTTGCTTATTAAAAAAGCTTTTAAAAATAGAGAAATGTAGGGACAAATCCCTGATTCATTCACATTCTTTTTTTTTTTTTTTGCTTTTTAGGGCCGCACCCTCAGCGCTTAGGGAAGTTCCCAGGCTAGGGGTCGAATCGGAGCTACAGCTGCCAGCCTACACCACAGCCATAGCAACGCCAGATCTGAGCTGTGTCTGTGACCTACACCACAGCTCATGGCAACACCGGGTCCTTAACCCACTGAGCGAAGCCAGGGATTGAACCCACAACCTCATGGTTCCTAGTCAGATTCGTTTCTACTGCCCCACGACAGGAACTCCATCATTCACATTCTTAAATTCAAACACAACCTCTGCTTCAAACCTTGGAAAGTATAATTTCATCCATACTCATGTGTACACAATTTTACCCTGTGAAACATATTAAAAACATTTTACTTTGTATAATACTTGTGAAATAACTTAAAAACATAGAAAATAATAAACAGATTTCCCCTATCATTATACAGTCTAATTAGCTACTAGAGACAGTGGACTATTGCAGTTAGGTACATGGCTTTGGAGTCAGATATGTGTGTTCATCTACTGTATTTGTCTTCCTCTCTGTGTTCTTCCTTTTCTTCCTACTGATTGAATTGCTGATTTTCAGCTGAATGTTTGACCTCCCAGAATGAAAGTGGCATTTCCTTGCCTTCTTGCAGCTAAGAGTTCCATCCAATGTGATATAAGTGAAACGGTGTATGAAACCTCCCGCTTCAGCTTAAAAGTGGCGGAATATTCTTTCCCTCACTCCTTCCTCCTAGCTGGGATGTATCCATGAAGGCTGGACTTCAAGCAGCCATCTTGATCCCAGCAACAAGATCACATTTCTGGGATGGAGCAATGGGAAACTGGAAAGCTTGGGTCTCTGAGGACTTTGTGGAATGCCATATTTGACTCAGACTACCTATGATGGGCTTTTATGAGAGAGACTTTTATTTGTGGTTAAGTATTAGGTAGGAGAAATTCTAAGTCAGTCACAGCTTTATCTAATTCTAACTGATAAGCTGCTTTCAGTATCATATAATAGGTGAAGAGTGGTTTACACCAAAAGGATGTGTATTATTTCTATAAAACAAACAAACAAACAAACAAACAAAGCCCTTCAAAGGCAATTCCAGGGTGGCTTGGCAGCATACTGCAATTTTCAGATTATTTTTCTTGTTTACTTCATTATTTTCATTATTTTTACCCTTATCCCTTGATCTCCAAATGGCTTCTTCAGCCTCCAGCATTATCTACTTACATAAAAATGTTTAAAGACAAGAATAAAGGGAGCATAAAAAGAAAAGAAAAAAAGGTTGGAGGAAGATATTTAAAGAAGCCCCCCAGCAAGTCTATTCTTAAGTCTTACTGACGAGAATTATATTACATGCCCAACCCTGGATTTAGCTACTTGCAAAGGAGATTGGGACTACTCTAATCAGCTTAGACTATTATCAGTTCAGCTCTTGGGGCTATTTACTTTTCTTCTCAGACAAAATCAGGGCTCCATTAGCAATAAAGAAACAAGAATGGCCAAAGGATGAATCATATGGTCACACCAGTGATATGACCTTGGCTTTGTGGCATTATCTCTGTAATGGAGTAACAATGATGCCCAACTCTTAGTAAATCAAAAGAGATTCTATTTGAAAGGAGCTAATAAACACAAAGCTTATACTGAGTGCTCAATACATGGTAGTAATTATGACTATTATTCCTTTGAATTGATGTATCTCAGTTTATGTAACTGATCCCATGTCAAAGATACTAGGTTATGTTTTGCTTTTTTGGCTATTATAACTCTAAAATTAATACCCTAATATCCTTCTGATACATCTTTTTTCTCTCTCTTTGTTTAGGATTATTTTCTGGGGTATACTCTTAGAAGTGTAATTACTGGATCATCCAAACATGGCTTTTCTGGGATAGTACAAAATTACATAGAAATCAGGAAGTCAAACACTCCTTATACCTTCCTAGGCAAGTATACTGGCTACACATAAAGGAAGACTCAACTTTGGGGATCATGAATACAGGCAAATAAAATCACTCCTGAGGCATGCTCTATTTCCTATTTAGAAGAAAAACATTTTCTCTTCTAAATAGAAATTGGTGCGGCATAACAGAAAGTTCATTAAATTTGACTTTAAATTTCTGGGTTGAAAAATCCACCTTGTCACTGTCTGTTTGACTTTGGATATGACTCTGATTTCGTTCTGTAAAATGGGGATTCTAAACACGGCCTACCTATCTGAAACAAGTAAATACACAGGGGAAAGAAACGCTTTGGAAATTGTGAAAGACTCTAGACATATAGATGATTATTAGTATCTATTATAAAGATCTCCGGACAGAAAAAAGGGAACACTTTCAATGCAATATAGCAAATATTTCTGTACTCCTAACATAGTTCTTGCACTTAAATGATATTACCTTATGTAATCTTCCCAGTAATCTTAGGAGATAAATACCTTTGGTATGGTCATTTTACAAATGAATAAACTGAGACACAGAGAAGTTAAATTCCTTTCCCACAGTCATTGTGGATTTGACCCCAAGAAATTTGGTTTCAAAAAGCATAAACTGAGCCAAAATGCTACACAGTTTCTGCTGTGTTAAAAAGGGGTAGGATGAATGCCTCTTTTCTAAGACCTTAACAAATAAACAGAAGATTTCTACCTGAGTGGCAGCTTCCGTAGTCAACATTTCTCATTTGTCTGGCTACTCGTTCCTGAATGTAGCCACATCAAGCTTCCAATAGTGTGGAACATAAAGCACGAGCTAACAGATATAGGTTGGGCTAGTTTTCTTTTTCATGGTTTCACGCGCTGAGATGTGTGTCAGTGTAAAAGTTCTATGTGTGATCAGATATATTCACGAATATCAATATTCTGAGGACAAACTGTGAAGAAGGTGACATTTGGTTTGGACGTGCTTATATACTATCTTATAACAACTCTTACCCCCTCTCACCGACTTCATGTTGCCCTGCCAGTTCTTCATTTCCTCTCACTTATTTCTACACCTGCCTGGCTAATGCCTGCTGCTCATAATTGAGCTAAAAACCTAGTTTCAATTAACTTCCTCTTTAGAGGGATCTAATCAACAAACATCGATTATCTAAGGTGTTAATAACTGAAAGAAAGCAATGTGCTGGCTTTCTAAAGATAAATGCATTTTAACATAAAGGGGGTGGTGGCTTAATTTGCTGATGATAAAATTTTAGGCATTAACAGAAACTAGTGACTGAGGGGGAATTTCAGGGCAGGATTTGCAGCATCCTTCAAATCATGCCATCTGAGTCCACTCTGTCTCAGACAAGAAGCAAGTAAGAAAAAGTATGAGAAAGAGAAACCAGCAAGTAAGCAGTAAGAGAAAGGAAAAGGCATCTTTGGCAGGCAGATGATTATTCCGGTTTTTGTTAGCAAAGCAAGTGCCCGCTATTCAAACCTCCTTTAATGAGGAGTGGCAATTACCTATGAGATATTCACAGTCTGCTCTGAGTTTCTCCTATGGGTGCTTTACCTCTCCCCTGGTCACTTCCTCCTCCTTTCCACAAATGAGGACTTGAGACTAAAGCAGAGAAACAGCAGCCATATGTTGATGCGTGGAGGGAAAAGGCTAGGTTTATCCCAAGCAGCTTGGTTTAATATCTTTAAGCCCCTCATCAACACAACATTGCCTACCTCTGGATGAAGAATTATGTGAGGATAAAAAAAGTCTTTTATTTGTTGAAATTACTCTCTTTTGGTTACTCATAGCAGAACACAAATCTTGATCAATAATGACCTCTGGCTGAATTGGGCCAAAAGGCATTTAAACAGCCTTCAAAGAGTACCTTGCACCTTCCTTGTCTAAATATTTCTGAAGTATCTACTAATTATTAAACACTCACTGCATCACTGACTTCTTATATGATGGCATGAAGATGATATTGACAATATCAGTGTCTGGCAGAGGACAGTTTGAACCATTTGCTTAAAGTCACATAGAGAATAAACAGAGGACTTTGTGTAAACACTGGATCTTTCGCTAAAGGGAAATATATGTGTGTGTGTGTGTATATATACTACACACACACACACACACACACACACACACACACACACATTTCCACTTAGCCTTCCTGTCTTGTCTCCTAAATAAATAAAAACAGAGGATTATGTTCCACATGGAAGTGGACGCTGAATTTATAAGAATTTTCATTCACTAAAAATACTTCTTAAAATTAAGTGTTATTTTATCAGGATTTTCTATAAAAATGGCTGTATACATGGGGCTCATGGGTAGTCTTCACATAGACCCTAAAATTCAGGTAATATTTTGGAAGCGTGATAAATGTCTTAAGTAAGATTCAGGAAAATAATGCAGGGATATGCAGGAAGAAAATACAGGCATCCAAGTATCAAGAAGGAGCGTTGGATTAACACATACATTTTAACCATTCTGGACTCTTCGGACTACTTTTCTTTTGCGGTCACCACCACATGCTGCATTCTCAACTTTCCAGCCCTCTTAAAACATGGGTGATTGATCCTGACAAGGACCAGATGAAGTAATATAGACACAGCCGTACATCCACCGTTATTTTGAAAGAAAAAAATGTAAAGTACATGATATTTTTGTAAATATGCTTCAAAAGCATAAAAGTCTTTATTAATCATTTCGGTTCTGGGCATTTTTCCTAAGGAAGTAATTATTGATATGGACAAGATGTAAAAGAAAGGTGATATGTGTAGTACTCTTTATATAGCCAATATATTGGAACAACTTTAAAAGAAAAATTTTGAATTTATAAATTTAAATGATTATATTTGAATAGTTGGATGAGTAAATACTTCACCCCAACAATGGAATGCATGCAGCCATTTAAAATATAGCATAGGAGTTCCCAGGGTGGCTCAGTGGTAACGAACCCTGACTAGTATACATGGGGACGTGGGTTCGATAGCTGGCCTCACTCAGTGGGTTAAGAATCTTGCATTGCTGTGAGCTGTGGTGTAGGTCACAGACGCTGCTTGGATCTGGCATTGTTGTGGCTGTGGCTGTGGCTGTGGTGTAGGCCAGCAGCTGTAGCTCAGATATAACCCCTAGCCCGGGAACTTCCATATCCATGGTGTGGCCCTAAAAAAGACAAAAATAAATTTAAGTAAAAAATAGCATAATCTTCTATTGCTTGGTACTGTCACCGAATTAGGTAGTATGTGCTGTATTATTCATTTTTTTGTAAAAAATAAATTTCATGCATGTTTCTGTATAGAAAATACAATGGAGGGACATATATATATATATATATATATATACATATATATATATATATATATATGACAAATGTAAATGGCAGTTATCATTGGGTAAAGAAGTTCAGGAATTTTTTATTTTTTCCTTGTTACATGCATTTTCTTATTTTTCTACATTGAAAAGTTACTTTTCTACATATCATTTTTGTTCTAAGAGAAGAAACATTGAAAGTAAAAACAGTGAAAACTATAAAAGAGGGTGCATATGCAAATCACATACAAAGTAAATGGCCTACTCCTACACTGTCTGTAGACACTGCCATAAACAAATGCCAGAAGATTGTTATTTTGTGCTAACAGAAAACATTTTTTTTCCTAAGGTGATTGGCTCCTTAGAAACGTTAGAAACGTAATGCCTCTCTGAACAGATTCTGGTTGGAGGCAACATTGTCATGTTCTAAGCAGAAGTAGAATCATATTATTAGCCATGAATAAAGGGGAGTAATCATTTTACAGCCCCTTAAAATAGCATTAACAGCAACAAATGAAGATTCTCTTGAATGACCTTCCCTAAGATACCAATGCTGCAATTTAAATTATTTATTTTCACTCTTGCCTGTACTCCTGCCAGTGTTATTTGTCTGAGTGGTGATGGGGTGGGACACCACTGACCAGAAAATATCATCTTCTGCACACTGGCAGGAGATGAAGAGTTCATATGCCAATCAGAGACTGAACAGATTGTTGAAGGATGGAATAAAATTAGATATAGGCTGTAATGGCACATATCTTTTGCATTAAATTATAAACAATATACTGTTAATATTTAAATCAGAAAGGGGTACAGAATTAAAAAAAAATTGATCCTGTTTCCTTTCCTTGTTCCATTTTCTCTTCACCCTGTAAATATCAAAAGTATACATCTATGTACTCCATATTGCCAGGATGCCAATATGCAAGCATTGTAGAGATGGCAAGACAAACGCTTTATTAAATTTTATGCCTGATGCAGAATTTTAAGTTTGTTGTCTCCAACTCAAATTTAATATTTTGGGGTTTTGGTACATATAAGCTTGACAAATCAACTTTCTGTTCTTGAGTTAAATGGAAATAAAAAGCATTCAGAAAACTTCATGAACATCAAATGTCAATTGCAACACAAGATTCTGATACAACTCTAAGTAAATCTGAAACATATGGATTGAATTTTCCTTGCAATATTCTAGTGTTTGGAAGGAAAATCTGTGCAAAAATGTGTTGCAGGTTTTCTGAAACCCCCAAAGTTGAAAAAACATTTTGATTTATTTAGATTTAGGAATGGGATAACAATTTTGTACCCCAGGAAACCTAATTAAGTAACAAATTAAGTTCAGCACTGCATACACAGGGGTCTGAATGAGTGAATCCCCCTTTTCAGTTGTATTACAATATTTTAATACATTTGAAGTATGGAATCTAATCAATGAAGGAGCCAAGAGGTTTCTCTCCCGGGCTCTAACAACCCTGTATAATCTTCATCAGCTTCTCCTCACTCACCTCCAATAAACAAGCAATAAATAAACAATAAGCAAACACAATATGTAAACCCAAACAGCAATACCACCTACGTAAAAACTATGAAGTTGCTGTACAAACTAAACCTCCAGACAAATTTTCTCCTCCTACGGAAATTCTTGTGTCTCCACTAGTTAAATACATAGAAACACTGATGGACCTCCCTGATTTTGTTTTGTTATCTTTGGCTCTTATCTAACACCTTTGTCCTCCAGCTTCATTTGACTGGACTACTTCCCAGCCCTCAGTTAAGTTCCATCCAGGAATGCCTTGTCCCAGCAGTTCACACCTGTCTTAATTTACTCTGCTGGATTGTGGGGATTTACAAAGATAACAGGAAGGAGGAGCAGTGGGCTAGTATATCTTCAGAGGATGATTTCATTGCTATGGGCCACTCTTCCAGTATCAGACTATCCTTGCTATCCTTTGGGTTGTCCTTCAAACACATTGATTTGCAAGTACATTTTAGGAACATTTTGTCTTCCAAGTTAGGAGTCTTTTCCAAATTAGAGATTCAGTAAATAGAACTGGTTTAGAACTTCCTTTTCTTGCCTTTCTAAAAATGTAAAATCATTTACACATAAACAAAAAATTGTAAGCTTTCTTTTCAGGCAGTCTTCATATTATGTTTTGGTTACTGGATTTATTAACTGGAGTACGTGCTTTAAATTCTGACACTCATTTTCCTCTCTGCAAATATGGAGATACCTCCCCCAATGTCATTTCAAGCATTAACGAAATAGAATAGTTTATCTGGCAAAGCATTTTATACAGAATAGAAATTCAGTTCCTGCTTTCTTTTCCTCATTTCTGCTAATATCCTAATAACGATATTTGCTTGGTATTTTGGCTCAAATCAACAAACAAAGGATCAAAAACAAATAAAATAAAAACATGTAGTCAACCACACTTACTGCCTATTACAGAATTCTGCAATATTTGATGACCAGGAATACAGAGATATTAAAAGCATCCATTCCAAAACCATGACCAATTGTTTAAGTTTGTCCTCAACAAATTGAGAAACTCTTGGGGGATAATAACTATATGAATAATCTTTCTCTTTTCCTTTCTAAAATCAATAAGCATTAAAAAGAGAAAAAAACATATAAATACAACTAGAAAACATTAAAGAACATAGAAATCTTAATTTTTCACTCACCATATATAAAACAGTATATTTTCCCCAAAACCACAAAGACAATACAAAATTTAAAAATTCATGCTTTTTTTCTCTATCAGGTATTAAACACTGGCTTGAAAGATATATGCTATTAGCAGGCATTGGGGACTAGGTAAAATAAAATTAGCCAAGAGAAAGCAATGATTCTGATTAAGTAAATTCCATTGAACTCTTTCTAGTAAGCATTATTCAGGTCATGAATGCTAATTTGTCCTGCAGGGGGCTGTGGGTAATTACCCAGAAAAACTATCAGCTTTATTGAGTTGCTACAAAACAGTATTACTGAATGGTACACTGTAAAGGAAGACAACCCTGATATGTACTCACAGAAGAGGATGCTTTTTCCCTACTGGGAAGATTTTATAGCCTAGATAGAAATGATAATAAATGGCATTTTGCCTAGGAAAATAAAGCCACATCAGTGTCATTTCCTGTTTAATAGTCAAATAAAATTCCTGACATGCAAAGACATGTATCTGAAAAGTGTCACCAAAATACTTGAACAATTTTAGCTTTTTGCATATTTAAAGTTTTGTAGAGTCAGAACCATCTTAAAAAATGAAGCAAATATGGCACATTGGCTGCATTCCAGCAACTACACAGAACTGCTGATGTTACTAAAATCTAGATAATTTAGTCCCATATGGGAATCCATACCACAATTATATTGTCCCTGCTCTGACACAGCCCTGATTTTGCACTTCTTTAAGCCTGGCTTTTTATAATTTTAATTCCCTTCACCAATAAAGCAATTTGCATTCACATAGTCTTCTTGGCTAAGAAAGAAAGAAGAAGAAATCTGCTACGTGACCTTGGTCTCTTTACAGTTGATTACAAGGAAACAAACTCTTCAACTAACCCATTCTCTCATTTTTTTTTTTAATTGATGTGGAAACATCACACTATAAACTGTGGAAGACTACACAGCAGGCTGGAGGTCACGTATTAAAACGTAGATGTTTTTAAAAGCTCCTGGTTTGCTCATTTAGCACGAGGTAAAACACATACTAAGCTTCATAGACATACATCATGGACAAACACCTACATACTAAAGGGACAGCATTCTCCTATGAAAAAGTGGAAAAGCTATTACAAAATGTTGAGATCTAAAAAGCGGTTTTTACAACTCCCACATCCTTTCCTGAAATAATCTGAAAAACATGCTTGCTTGATTCACTAAGGTCTATCCTGATGCTTCTAAGTTTAACAAAAAGTAATAATTTTCAGTGCATTGTTTTCTCTATAATTTGGCCCCAATAGTGTCAAAGTCAAATATTCACACGGAATATGTTTTCTTTTTTGATCCACATTACCTATCTTAAAATACAAAACAGCACAGAAGAAAACTGTGGAGAGTATAATCATATCACAGAATTAAACACTGATGGTAAAAGTGAGATTACTAATTTTTAAAAAATCCTTTGGTCACCTCCTTTTTCCCTACACAAAGAAAATAAAGTTACCAATTGCAAGTTACCAAAAATTGTTAACAGGAATACTCCTAGAGAATTGAAATATTAAAGAGGGGATCCCAAAGCTTCCTAATCTTCTGGGTCTTGAAAAGTCTGTGGTCTTCAGTTGTAGTCTTAGTTGAAAAGGAAGAAAAACATCCCTCAAGGTACCAGTAACACTTTGATTGCTTATGATTACTTATTTCAGAAGGGTTTTATTCCACGTTCAAAATGGTCTAGTGACAATACCTGGCTGTAGCTGAGATATTTCATATTGTTTTAGATACAACATAAATTTTACCTTGAGGGGTAGGAATAGATTTTATTTATTAAAAAATTTTGTCCAAGATCAAGAAATAGCTCCAGATAGTCTTTGTTTACCATCCACATTTAGCACTAAGATACAGTTAAAGTTTGAAACTTTGATTGTATTCAGAGTTAATATGCTTAAGCTTGCAGGGCATGCTC
The DNA here is from genome assembly GCA_004024745.2 of Catagonus wagneri. NCBI lineage: Eukaryota > Metazoa > Chordata > Mammalia > Artiodactyla > Tayassuidae > Catagonus > Catagonus wagneri. Next base: position 4,018,639 of record PVHT020000065.1, read on the forward strand.
TTCATTACTTTCTTCTGAAAACTCATGGGAACTTGTATATACTCACATATCAAACCAAGAAAGCTATTTTTTCCCTTGTCAAATAGTTTTTTTAAAAAAGGAGCCTGAAAAAGGCCCTGACTATGAAAAAAGACAATCCAATAATGGAGAGTTCAAACTGTTCATGTGTACTAATAATGAAATACACCAAAGTATTTTTCATTCTTTCTACACCTTGACAATGACAAAAAGGAGCCAACATAACATTCCCCCCAGGGGATTAAAAGCAGCTCTCAGTTTTCACTGTAACTATAACCTATGTCTAATAACGGCCTTTCAGTAGAATTTAAAAAAAAAAAAATCAATATTATCACCAATGCATATCTTCTCTGGTTCTAGCCTTGAGAATACAAAATTGTGTTTTATCATGGCTCATTTTAAGGGAAAATGAGTACCATATGTATTTCATATACAGTATTAAAGAGTTTGAATGAGTGTGTTTGTCAGGTTAACACTTCTGGTTCTAATAAGGAATTTTGTTTTTCACCCCTCTTTTCATTACTCACCTAGAACCAAATCTACCGTCCTCACTCTGAAAAGATTCCCTCTAGCCCTTACAATTTGGCTGCTGGAGTACTGGCCTGTTTTTTGTCGAATGTGCTTTAAACAGGAAGATACGCATCTGAGAAATAATATTATATTCAGCTTTCATATGATCATTATCATTATCACTCCTAACACAGCTAGCTCTGTAAGTAATAATTATTAACATGAATATTAGTTCAGTCTAATTTAGTTCATTAGCAGTATAACTCCTTTGATTTCTAAAGAGGCATCATGACACTTTAATCAGTGGGTAGTACTAGCCTGTTTATTACCATCATTCACTTAACTTCTCCTAACAGTGGTGTTGGGTAAGAAAGCTCCACAAACTTTTTTTCTGGACCTGACTGTATGCAATGAAAGACTCAGAGACTTCCTTCATCTATCACTCCAAAATTCCTTCTGTTGGGCAGACTCGCAAGGATTAAGAAAGCCGTCCTGAGCATGTATTTCACTAAATCCTTACATACCATTCAAAGTGGCTGCTGCCTGAACAAGTTCCTCCTGTTTGCACACAAGAAATGGCTGGTACAGACAATTCAATAGAGAGCTTGCCTGGCACAACGAGTCAGAGTGTCAGTTCAGCTTCGTGCCAGTTGTTAATCCATTTGCTTTACATAAAAGATGGAAAATAGGGCTTTGTTGCTTGAACTGGTTCTTTGGAATCTCTGTAGAGGGGTCTTTTTTTCATTCATATTTTTAAACAGTCTAACATCATAATACTTCTTATTAGGTATCTGGCAATGTGATTTCTACTACAATGCAGGCAGGCATTAGGTTTACAGCACATTTATATGAACTGTCTGTCAAAATGCTATATACTTCACATCAGTTACAAAGCACATATCTGAATAGGGAAGAAGGTCAATACAACAGATAGAGTAGTAAAAGGAATGTGCTGGGAGCACTTTTTTTGTCTCTGTACTACCACGGGCAGCATCTTTTTGTTTTGCCATATCACATCTATATTTTTTCTACATACTTTTTACACAAAAGAAAGACAATACACCTTGAATAGAACAAGGATTATACCGTCCTCAAGAAAAGACATAAAGGCCACGAGACCCTAAGATGCAGTTAATGGGGTGTCAGAATTTTTAGCAGACCAGGTGGCTTTGTACATTAATCTACAATTCGTTTGTCAGTCAAGGAACTCCATTACTCTAAGTTTTAATCATCCTGAAAGATGGGTTTGATACACAAAGAATATGGCCACGGTTGAAAGAAAGAAGGAAGCAAAGGGTGATTTGAATCAAATTATGATTTCAGCATAAGAAGGGGGAAGAAGAGCCATGATACTGCATACATTAAAAGATGGGTGAACCACTCCATTAGTGGGTCAAAAGCTTCTTGAATTGAGCCTCAAGAACAAGGACAGATTGGATGGCAGCATTTTGAACTTAGTTGTTCAAACTAAGTCCTGAAGCTATTCTCAAACTAATATTGAATATATATTCCTGGTGAATATAAAAGTTATGTCAGAGGGACATCTGCAAAATAAATGAAGGAACAGCACTTATAACATTCCTTATGAGATGGCAAGACCCTCATTTTCTTTTTTTTTTCCACTTTGCCAATGCTCTGTATAAAGTTGGCAGGGAGAGCTTCATGGGTACACAACTCATGCACAGGACCTCAGACCAGCAGGGTCTGGTACTTGCTTTAATGCTCTGCTGTCACAAGCTTGAAATTCCTTATTCTTTTCTCGTGTACATAATGCATGCTTCACTATGTACCGTATAATCAAATTGGTAGAATATGGCATCAGACAATGAATGTCTTGTTTTGAAACAACTTGTGAAAATAGACTTTTATTCCTTTCTTTAATCCTATTTGATGCTATTAACCAATTTCATTATTTAAACTGACTATTAATATTGGAATCAATTTGATTTATCAGAATGTATTACTCATAGGTAAGACGTTCTTTTTAAAAAGTCTTTTCTTTAAACTTCATCTTATCCTTTTTTTGAGATATAACATAGGATACTGTATAAAGTTAAGATGTAAAATGTGGTGATTTGATATACATATATATTGCAAAACAATTCCCGCAGTAAGGTTAGTTAACCACATCCATCATCTCGTAATTACAAACTTTTTTGTGGTGAGAATATTTAAGACATGCTTTCTTAGCAGCTTTCAAGTATATAATACAGTATTAACTGTAGTCATCATTCTGAATCAGATACATAATGAATAATATTAGAATTATTCATCTTATAAGTAGAATTTTATATCCTTTTGCTATAATTTCCCCGTTTCTCTACCCTCTGTCCCTGGCAAAAGCAATTCTACTCTTTGTTACTATGTTTCTGTCTTTTGTTATTATGCTTCTGTTTTAGTTAGATTTCAAATATAAATGAGATCATATAGTATTTGTCTTTCTCTGCCTGACTTATTTCACTTAGCATCATGCCCTCAAAGTTTACCTATGTTGTCACAAATGGCAGGGCTTTCTTCTTTTACATGGTTGAGTGAATATTCTATTTACTCTTTCTCCATGGACACTTGGGTTGTTTCCATGTCTTGGCTGTTATGAATACTACTACAATGGATATAGAAGTGTAAAGATCTCTTTGAGATAGTGATTTCATTTCCTTTTGGATAGTGATTTCATTTCCAGTTAAATGATATGGTAAGCTCTATTTTTAATTTTTTGAGGAGCCTCCTTACTATTTTCTATAATGACTTGTACCAACTTACATTCCCAGCAAGAGTGCACAAGTTTTTCCTTTCTCCACATCCTCACTAGCACTTTTTATCCCTTGTCTTTTTGATGATAGCCATTCTAAAAGATGTGAGATGATATCTCATTTGGTTTTAATTTGCACTTCCCTGATCATTAGTGATAATGAGCATCTTTTCATATACCTGTTGGCCATTTGTATATCTTCTTTGGAAAAATATCTAGACAAGTTCTCTACCCATCTTAAAAATCAGACTATCATTATAATTATTATTAGCTACTGAGTTGTATGAGTTCCTTATATATTTTGGATATTATGGTCTGCAAATAATTTTCTTCCTCTTCTCTTTTGCTGTGCACAAGGTTTTTAGTTGAGATACATGACTTTTAATAATTTTCTTTTGAATTTGTGTTGTATAAATGAAGTCTGATGGACCAATGGAATAAGCACATGCACACAGTGTATGTATCCATTGTTTCTTGCTTCCTCATCCACATAAGACATTTGCGATACCTTACAAGCACAAAATTTTCGTGGACCTATAACGCATGGGAGTTCACTAAGTCTCAAAGTGAGTACAAGGTAAGCATGTTATTTCTGTTATGAGGTGGTGGTGATAATGAAGACATAAAACGAAACTAAAATATAGGGCAAATTTTCCTTTCAAACTTTCCTTGCTCTTCAGTAAGGTAGAGAGTCATGACAGAATGTGCATGTATCAAGAAATGAAACGACAGAAAAAAGAATAAAATAATGTCATTTGCAGCAACATGGATGGAATTAGAGACCCTCATACTGAGTGAAGTAAGTCAGAAGGAGAAAGACAGATACCATATGATATCACTAATAACTGGAATCTAACATACTGCACAAATGAACCTTTACACAGAAAAGAAAATCAAGGACTTGGAGAACAGACTTGTGGTTGCCAAAAGGGTGGGGGAGGGAATGGGATGGTAGGGGAGTCTGGGGTTAATAGCTGTAGATTGTTGCCTCTGGGCTGGAAAAGCAAGGAGATCCTACTGTATAGCACTGGGAACTATGTCTAAACACTTGTGATGTGTAACCCTGTCACCACGCTGTACATCTGGGTATAAGGTAAAAAATTAAAAAAAAAAAAAGGAAATGAAACGAAAATAATTGAGTTAGTTTTGTGTAGCATTTCCAATGTTTTGGTAAGAACAAAATGAAAATACATAACCAAGTTATGGACTATATAAATTGTGCAATTTTAGTGATTCCATGTCGCCTAAATGCATTCAAAACGGGCACTGCACAACATAAGATTGAATAATAATCTTGTGCCAATAATTCAAAATTTTACTTTACTTAGGAATGATATTAAGTAGCAAATAAACACCAATACAAGTCAAGAGAAAGAAACCTTTGAGGAAAGGAAAAGAAAGCCGTATATTTTCGAAATTTTAACACCATTTTTTTGAACAATGGGCCCCATATTTTAATTTTGTGCTGATGCCCATAAATATGTAGCTGGCTCTAAAAGTAGGAAATGTTTCTACCAGGGAAAAAGAAAATGTGATGTGTCCCCAGGTAGCATAAGGTAAACTCTCCACCTTTCTAAATTATTTTATCTTTGAAGGAGTGTCATTCAATCTCGATTACAATGGTAAACGGAGCCCCTTCTTGTGGTATCAGGAATCAAATCAGGCAGCAAACATGTCAGTCCCCTGTCATTGTTCCACTCAACACAGCTCAGCAATTTGATGGCTACCTTTCTGGCTATGACAAATGATGTATGACCAGTTGCTTCCACATGCTGCCTCCCTCCTGAGGAGCAAGATAAATGGCAGCCATATAATGTGCAGTGGAGGGCTTGAGAGTAACACACTTTCGTAACATGTAGTCAACAAGGAGAATGTCACTAATTAGAAGCCAAAGAGCAAACAATTTGCAAATAAATTAGTAAATGAACAATACCCGAGCGGCCCCAAAGAGTTAATGTGCTTTTAGAAGATGAACGATCAATCTCTTATTTGAGGGAGCTCCTGTTGTGGCTCAGCAGAAAACAAATCTGACTAGCATCCATGAGAACACAGGTTCTATCCTTGGCCTCACTCAGTGAGTTAAGGATGCAGCATTGTCATGAGTGGTGGTGTAGGTTGCAGACACAGCTCAGATCTGGTGTTGCTGTGGCTGTGGCATAGGCTGGCAGCTGTAGCTTTGATTCGACCACTAGCCGTGGGTGTGGACTTAAAAAGAAAAAAAAAATCTCCTATTCAAACTGTTTAATGCCAATCTCCTGTCAGGGCCAGAGTGGGGAGGAATTCCCTTTCCAGGAGACTGCTGGTTCTCCTACTCCCCTGGGGCTTCCATGGGTCTCCCAGCAATTGATCAAATCAACACATCTCATCTGTACCTCAAGTGACTTCTCTTCCCTGACCATCTGCCCTTTTCCTTTGCTATTGTTTAAAAAAGTTTTTTCTATTGCTCTTAGCTCTTTCTGACACACTATGTACAACACTTGATTTATAAGATAAATAAGGATATATTTATCCTTAACAGGTAGTCTGTTAAGGCAAAGTATTTATTTATTTATTTATTTATTTATTTATTTTTTCACTGTCTATCCCCAGGGCCTAGAACAGTGCTTGACCTAGAGTAGGGCCTCTCTGAATATTAGTTAAATAGATGAAAATAGGAGAGGCAAGCAAATAAGCAGGGGTGGAAGGTAAAACAAGTTTGGGAAACACTGGGTTAAAAAAAGCTCAACTATCTTTATTGCAGGACTTAACAGGGCCTTTGATGTTCATTGCCGTGGCTCTCTAACAGAGATGTAGTATATAAGCCAAGTGGACCAGCGGACTTTATTTCCCATTTAAAACAAGTATTCTTTGGAACACATTTTTGGAAATGTCATCTTAAGTGGTAATTTATTGACCTCACAGAATTTTAAATAAACCTTTTATCAGAGTAAATCTACTCCTTTCCTTCAAGTTCTTAATATTTTATGAGGCAGCTTTTCTTGAGCTAATTAGAAAGGTGCTACCATGCAGGTTCTGCTCTTTCCAGTCTCATCATATTCTTGGATTTCACATTACAATAAGTTTACTCTTGACCTGCATTTGAAGCAAATGTCACGTTTTGGTTGCCCTGCCCTTTTGTTCTCTGTACTCTAAATCTGTACGCTCACCCGTCTTTCTCTCTCAGAACAGGAAGAGAAACTCCTCCAGCTGGGAGGAAAGGACCAGGTCTACAATATTTAGGCCCATCTTGTATATAGTAAGGTGCTTTCTAAATCAATTTAATGAAAACAGTCTAATGATATTCATCCCATTTTAAGGAACAAGAGCTGAGGGAGATATAAGGTAGAAAAAAACAAATTTAAAAAAACTCAGATTTTCTCAGTTCCAGGTTTCAGGATCCTGTCAGTGTAATCGATATCAACGTAGAAAGGAAGACATACTCTGGACCTTGATGCATGAGCCAAACCACAAACATTATAAGACATACACTACACTTTCAAAACAGAGTGTGAGCCATTACTAAAACAGGATTTCAAGTTACAGCAGCGCTAAGCAGAAATAACTTGCAATGAACTCTCAACAGACACAGGAACTGACCCAGAGAGCTAGTAAAATCACATAGCAGAAATACTGCAGGACAGTGTACCAATAAGTTATTGAGAGGTATTTCTAGACATATCTTTAGATGTCCTTGGTAAAACTCATAAAAGATTCCTCACAGTTTGAGGACTAAAAATGTTAGGTTGCAGAAAGTGAACCGAATGAATTTTACTAATTCATTATAAAAGGATTTTTTCCTTTCAATCTTGTATTTCTCTAACATAAGGATCTAATTTATTTTTTTTTATTTTTTTATTTTTTGTATTTTTAGGGCCGTACCCGCAGCATATGGAAGTTCCCAGGCTAGGGGTCCAATCAGAGCTGTACCTGCCGGCTTACACCACAGCCACAGCAGCTCAGGATTTGAGATGCACCTCCAACCTATACCACAGCTCACGGCCAAATTTATTCTTAAACAATCAGCAATGCAGCAGCAGTGAATTTTGGCCCTAAAATTGTAATCTTAAGGGTGCTAATGAGCACTTCTGGTCCCTAGGACAAAAGGTATGAATCCAACAAATAATACCTTTTAACCTGGGTTGAACATATTATCATCAATTTGAGATACACAACCTTGAGATTTTGCCCTAATTGAAGTTTCTAAATTTATATTAGTTCCCTTTTGATAGAGTTAAATAATTAGTTCTGTATCACATTTTTTTGTTGTGAGGGAATCTATTTTTCCTTAAAACTTGTTTTTTTTTATTGTGGCAAAATAATATAACACAAAGTTTACCATTTTAGACAATTTTAAGTGTACAATTTAGTGACATTAAGACCATTCATATTGTTTCACAACCATTACCACTAACCATTTCCAGAACTTTATCATCCCAAACTGAAACTCTGTTCCCATTAAACAACAATTCCCCATTCACCTCTCACGCTATTCCCTGGTAACCACTATTCCACCTTCTGTCTCTATGAATTTGACTATTTTGGGTATCTTACATAAGTAGAACCATACAATAGTTGTATTTTTTTGTCCACCTTATTTCACTTAATGTAGTATCTTCAAAGTTTGTCTATGGAGTAGCATTGTCAAAATAGTATTCTTTTTGAAGGCTAAATGATTCTCTATTTTATTGGAATTAACATAATTAATTCTATGTTTACTTTTCTTTTTTTAGGACTACCATATTGTTTCCACAGTGGATACACCATTTTACATTCTCACCAGCAATGTGAAAGGGTTCCAATTTCTCCAGTTTCTCACGACCATTTTTTTTTTTGTTTTCTGTTCATTTTTGGATAATGGTTATCCTAGTGAGGAAGCTTGCTTTATCTTTTATGTTTCATTAATATGTTTTCCTCCTTGTTCTATGTAAAACTTTGGTGATATGATTTCTAAGTGACTGATACCGAGTTAAAATTACTTTCAGTCCAAGAATATATTATTCTTTCTTTCTCACCGGATCTATTAGGTTTTTCAAGAGAATACAGTAATACCCTGTGTTTTTAAATGCAGATTATGTGTGTATGCATGTATATGTATATATATCCATTACGATCATTCTATTTCTTTGGCATTTTATCAATACCTGGTGCCATAAGAATTCTAAAAAAGGTAGGCCAAATATTTCCTTTGACACCTTATTTTGTATATAACCACAGAAGTGATAAGCTTTTGTTTTGGAGTTTGCTAGTGATAGAATCAATATATCTTTTTTTAACTTTTTTCACTGAGGTTCACACTGTGCCTTGCATAAGCGTCATAAATACAGATGCTTCCTGCCCTCAAGGTTCTCACAAGGGTATAGATTGAAGACTCCAATGATGAAACATTACTTTTGTTAGAAGCAGCACCAGCAAGATGCTGCTATTAAATAAGACAAACAGGTGGCTCAATGTTTTGTGATGATTTTAACATTGGTTTCAAGTCTCATTCCCTCTTCTAAATTAAGTGCAAGGAGATCCATCATCCCAGCCAATAACTTCCATGGCAGTTTGTGTGGACATCACCATCTAGGCTCCAGTGATCACGTGTGTGAATCACAGCATTTATGCTGCCTCAGGCACTGGCATAGGAAAGCAGAGCCTAGACCCAGCTGATTAAGCTGTAGCATAAAACAACACTTCAGTAGTCAGGAGCATGACAGCCCACAATGGTTTATTGGACCAAAGAGTATAACATTGTAATTTACTTCTCTAATACATGTCATGTTCTCTCTTATTGTTTCCCCTTATGGAGTGAAATATGTAGGTAAGAGATTGCTGTACAAGCTTCATGTGTTACGTCCCTCCAAAATTAGAGGGTAACAAACTGTCTTTATTATCCTGTGCCTTTGGTAAGCTCCCACAAATCACAAAAACCACTGCAGGTGAGCATCTAGTGGTTTAAAAAGTCAAGGCAAACTAAAAGACTTCATGTCTCTGCCTGAAGCTATTTTTGAACTACAGTACAGCTAGACACAATTATTATACTTCCTGGCCCTTCCTTTTTATTGTATGTTCCTAACCATTTTTTTCTTTCTTATTGACAGGAAACCAGGATTTATAAAGTCTGGCTCAATGCAAATATTTAAAGACTTAATTTTTTCCCTTCCCCAAAATAACAATGTTAAGTTGAATAGTGTTTTGGTGAGTTTATTTTTCTTTTTAAACTGAAATTCATGGCTGTGCTCCAACTGAAAACGGCGCTAGTCACAGATAATTTAAAGAGAATAGCTTGCTTGTTTGTCAAGCAAACATGTGTAATCTGATGAAATTATTAATGTCACAGTGTTAACTCTCTTCTCATAAATACGGTTAACAGTGCTGACACTGCAGTTATGCTCAAATGTTCCAGCTTTCTGCTTATTCGCTCAATCTGTCAGCCCAGGATGGGGGAGACAAATTGTGGTGGGCACTTGACAATGCACAAAAGAGATATAAACCTCTTCTGATTAAACCTTGATGAAAGATTAAATGGTTCTGAATGTTTGCCAGGTTCTTATCATATGACATTTTTAACCAATGGTAATAAAAAGTTCTACTCAACGGTAGTTTTTTTAAAAAAAGATTATAAAGAGGATATATATATATATACATATATACACACACATATATATGTATCTACATAATATGTGCATATGCATATGTTAGAGTAAGAAAGAGCACAGTCACCTCTTACCTTGGATTCAAACTTTATAAACAGTATCAGTCATAACACTGGCCAGATTTTTGTAGTCATTTTTCCTGAGAGGAAACAACATATATTGACTATTACTAATAATATTGGCCTCTGGTGTCTTCAGTCTCCTACTAGAAAAGCTACTCATAGTATCCTATTCATAAGTGGTTCCAACTGTTATTTTGTAGAATTCTTATTAGAATTTTTGCCTAATCTACTATGTCAGTAGTCAAGGATGAATAAAGATTTACTGTACGTACTAATCTTTGATTGTTAAGCTTAGTTCACACCTTTTCATTTTGGGCTTTAGAAAAAATGAAAACAGACCAGTTTATAACGATTAACAATTAGCACTTACTATGCCCCAGTAGTGTTTTAGGCATTTTATATACCTTAAATCACTTAATTCTTATATGAAGAAACTACTAATATTTTCTTCCCTTTCTAGATGAGGAAATTGAAGCACAGAAAGGTTAAACAACTTGCTTAATGTCACATAGCTAATAAAAGTAGAGTTAAAAATTAAATCTAGATATACTACAATTTAAGGAGTAAACTCGTAGATTAAGAATTTATAAGTATTCTTATTTTCTTAGATTTATAGATTATTATAAAGTTGTTTTTTTCTTAAGATTATTCCTATTCCTTCTCAAATTTCCAACCCTGCTTAGACAAAGAAATCCTTGAATAAACTTCATGACATAGTATATATTTAAAAACCTATAGCATGATGGATGGTAATTATTGGTGTTCATATTAATAAGTACACTAAACTGTAAAGTTTCCTTAAATAAAAAACAAAGAATGCTCTTGCATTTCAATACTCTAGCACCTGGAGCAAATACATCCATTAAATGTGAAAGAAATGGGGAACACAGACAAGTGGAACTTGGCTACCTAAACCTTTTTGTTGACACACTTAGAGCAGATAAATTGAAATAATAAGGAAAACCGGCAGCTTTCCACACAGTGTGATTGCTAAAACCTTGCTGCAAATTCATAAGGAACCTCTATGAGTCACTCCTGGCCCTTTTGTTCTCTATACATTTGGTTAAAAAAATTATGTAGTTAGTTGTGCTTTTTCTTTCCACTATGCATAACACACTGCAAAACTTGTGTGAGAAAAAAATCATTTTAAGAGATGGAGAGCATTTTAAAAGTAATAATAGAAGAAAAAAATTGTATCAGGTAGGAAGGCAAGGAAAAAACAAATTTGCTGAAGAAAAAAGTGTTTTCTTATTAAATTGTGTTAAATTGTTGTTTCCCACTCTGAAAGTTCATTATATTTATTTGTAATCAGGGTAATTGATCCACACTTGTTGCTAAGTCTGTTGCTTGCCTTCTGATGAACAGATTCATTAAGTGCATTTCTAATCTCTGTCTTCCAAATTCAATGAGCACTATGAAATTTCTTTCCTTGTATGGGAATTCTAAGGTCTTTTTTTTTTTTTTTCTCAACAGCTTGAATTCCTGTACTCTGATTAAGATAGATGAAGTATTTGCATTCTATCCATATTCATAATCCTCTTTCAGAGTCAACCTAAAATACCACATTTGTTGCCCAGGCAGACACAGGCAATGTGTTCGGGTTGCTCTGTAGCTTTTTGTTTAGATGGATAAGGACCCATCCCTTTTCAAATTTAACAGAAGAGGTGGTCACTAGGTGAATTCAGGCTGTTAAGAAACCAGAACAGTCATTGTGTCTTTTGTGTGTGACAGAAACTGTAATTAATGATCCCCCCCACCACCGCTTTTTTGCTAAAGAAAAAAAAAGAGATGTGCAGTTGACAGACATTTTATTAATAGTTTCTGCCAACTTGCCATGCATAAAAGGTTTCATTGGTTGCAATGCCAGTGTTAAGAAAAAGTTCTTTTTGATGAAATGTTCAAGATGGTTGTTTTATGGATGAAAAATTAAGGCAATCTGTCTACCGCCACTAAAGTTTGGGTTTCAATAATAAAATTAAAACTATTGTGACATTTCCCATTGTGTTATTTAACCATCTGCCTCCTACTGGTCCAATCAATGATAACATTACCTAGTTCTTCTCTACTTAACAAGAAAACCTGTCAATACTGTCTCATGGCTAACTTATGAGGGAGATTTATTATTGATAAAGGTGCTTGCATATTTGGTGACTGCTATTCTTCTGTAAAAGAGAATTTTTTTATTCTCACATTTGAGGGTTAACTATTCCTCTTGACAAACCACAGTAGATATGTGTATCCACTTAATAACTAGAAACCTAGAAACTAGACAAGGTAGCAATGAGTAATGTATACAATGACAAATTCTCATCAAAACTGTAGCATATGACTTTAAGCAAGCATCTATTATTTTCTTACTTAGCACTTAATTAAAAGCATATCTTCCAAAACATTTTCTCAAAAGGGGCACGCTGAATCCATAGTTACCTGAATTAGAATTTTTCCTCTACTAAAATTGTTTCATACATGTTTTTCTTTAGAGTAGATGTGTTTCAAGGGTTTCTGCTCGTCAATTAAGAAGGAAAAACACATTTTACTACATGGATTCATGATAAAGCAATGAAAGTGCTCCCTCTTAGTTTGCTTAATCCTTCATTACAAAGGGGTGAGGAGAAAGGGGATATTCAATATTATAATAAGTCTTTGGACTTTCCTGAAGCCTAAATGGAGTTTAATTAAGAAATGTGAAACATGAGCTACTAAATCATTCTAATCATGGACAAACTTGCAAATATACCTGCTTTATTTTGCTTATAATAACCATCATTATTAATTTAAACAACCTTCAATATTTGCCTATATCTTTTACAAGTTCCAATTTTTGAAAGTCTCAAATAGCTCATATTTTGGGAGAAGCCAAGCAGCTGGAAATGTGCTCTTTGCACATTGATCTTCAAGCAGTCATTCATTTTCTCTGGGAATTTTTATGTAAGCTCCCTTATTCGGACTATGCTAATGATATCCGCCATGATTACTGATTTTCTTTGAATCGTTATTCCTCTGTGGGCAAAGTAATCAGAAAGGGAGAACAGGAGATTTCGTACTTGCTTGTGTGCCTTTTCAACCATCTGCTCTCTCCTGATTTATTTGAACAAGATCTGCAGTTTTCAGAGTCTTTACTACGACACTTTAAGGCATTTGAAAGCTTAAAAGGAATTAATTGTTATCTATGTCACAAATGTGGTTCTTGGTAAATTCTAGGTACAAATTTACCTACTCAGAATTTACATGGGCAAATTAATTTTGCTACGTAAAAAACAGTAATGTAGGTTAGCAGCTTCATCATATGAAATGTGTCAACTCTGAACACTTTTGCTATTAATGGCCTTGGGCACAGACATTGCCAAAAAAAAAAAAAGTAACTTATGTATTAAAACAAAGCATTCCAAGAAAATAATTGTAGATTCTAAATCTCCCAAGATGAAGAAAAAGTAAAACTGCAGAACTGGAGAGAGACAGAGACAGACAGACAATGTATAAAGTGAAGTGTCGATTTATACTTTTCAGAGTAACATTTGTAGGTATTCCGACAAGAATCCTGGACAAAGAATCAAGACTTCTGGGTGTTGGCTCATACCCCGCCACCAAAAAGCTATGTATTCTTAGAAAAAGTTACTTAATTTCTCTAAGCTTCTGTTTACTCTGTGGTGACATGAAATTAATGTTGTAGGTGATAATTAAGGCTTTCTCCAATAGCAAAATTGTGCAGCTTGGAACATGATGGAGGATAATGTGAGAAAAAGAACATATATATATATATATAATATATATGTATTACCGGGTCATTTTGCTGTACAGTAGAAATTGACAGAACATTGTAAATCAACTATAATGGAAAAAATAAAAATAATAAAAAATGATATATACAAGGTAAAACTAAAAAAAAAAATGTGTGACTGTATTATTTATTCCATGGAACACACTGCAGGTGATGGGGAAGTTACTTTACGGTTTGGTTTTAGCATTTGATTTTGCCCAAGGATAAGCCATTTCAAAATAACTGCCTACATTCAGAAGAGGGGCTCAGAGCCTTCTGATTACACTTAAAAAATGATGAGTACAGTCAAAATTTAAAAATTGGGACACCATGTCTTGCTTCACTTTACATGGAACAGATAAATTGTAAAGAATGCTGCTGATTGATAGAAGCAAGTCTTCCACTTCAGTGAGTGAAAATCAGCAAGATGCTGACACCCTTTGCAAGGCAGAAGTAACTTAATATGCAAAACTGGCATTTAGGCAAGGAAGTTTACAAAACTTGGTGCTATTAGGTCAGTGAACATTGTCAAAACATGAAGGAGACACAGGTTTGGGGATATTGATACACTTTTAGTATTCAGCTCATTTATAAGTGAACAGAGCTGTTAATATAAAACTGTTTCAGAAAGTGCCTGAATCTTGTCCTGCTCACCCAACAATTCTTATTTTCTCCTTGTCAAGAATCAGATTGAGAACAACCCAGATGCCCCCCCCCCATATTTTAAAAAGTTATGCGATTTTTGAACAAGTGTATAGCATTTACTGATCCAAACTTCTGATGAGACTGATGGCTTGTGCTATGAATGACCAGTGACCACTGCCTTCACCTTATAAATATAACTGTTCTGATTACATATGCATTTTGCGTTTTCTATGGCAAACATTACTGATTTGTGTCTGGATTTCTGTTTGATAGTTCTGACTTATTACAACCTGAATGGCAAAGCCAAGACTTATGTAGAAATTACTTCACTGATGTGTTTCAGCTGACCAGAGACCAACTCACACCCCAAATAACTTACACTCCCTTCCGCCTACATATCCCAACAAAGGGAAGAAATATACAGGCACTCTGTCTTCTTTCTTGATGTATTATACAAATAGAACACTTTTGAGAAACAGGATTAAAAATAGGAGAGCACAAGTATATCTTAATATTTCATGAGACAAAATTTCAAGTCCCTGAAATTAAAGATAGGCAGGTAGCCAATGATATATGGAGAGAAATATTTATTGCAATCATTGGCTTATGTTTGACGAACAGCAAATATTCTTTCACTAGGAGTTCAGCTTTTGGCCACTGTAATATACTTTCTTGTAACTGTGATGTGCAGCACAACCTGATGTTGCATTTGCTCAGCTATCATGCTATGTCATTTAGGTTTTTTTTAGGATTTTATTTGCTCCTGAGAGATATTTCACAGATCTCTTTGAGATTGGATGACCCTGCTTCTTGTGATAGAGCTACAGAGTGTTTAGATGCAGGTATTTCTCAATAGCACTAGGATTCTATATTTTAAAAATATTTTAATACCTTTTTTGTGGGTTTTGTCTATCACTTATGTATATATTTTTTTCTAGATTTAAAACTATATATTATATATTTGATGTCAGAAGAGGTCATAATTCAAGTCATTTTACACTACTCATAAACTCTTTTATTCCCTGACCAAATGACTTTCCTGTTCTGTTTCTGGATGAGGAAGAAATCCAGAAAGGAAGTAGATTCATCCTGCCCTACATCAGCACATTTCCAGTTGACGTCAGTAGTACACTCTGCATCAGCACATCAGAACAGTATCTAGATGGCAATATGAAATGCCGTACTGTTTAAAACTTCTTTCTGAAATCAGAATATTTGAATATTATATCCAGTTTTGAGGATGATTTTATTCATATGGAATCAGTTTTTTCCAAGTTTAGAAATGAAGCACTTTAAATATTGCATGGTTAAGATTTTCAATGATTAGAAACACATTTGTACCCTAGCATGTCTAGGCCCAAATATTTCTCATTTACAATCCATTTTTTCCTTAGCAATAACCTAAGTATCTCCAGATTTTATTACATTTCTTATTCCCTTGTGATCTTGGTCAATAGAGTGTCATTATCTGAATAAAAGTTCTTTACATTTAACTGAATTTTGAACTCACGAAACATATACAAATCTACTTGAAAATTGATATTAAAAAAGTTAATAGAATTTAAAGGGTCCTTTACTTCTTTGGTCTTTTTACAAAGATATTTATGTAAAAATGACTTTTCCATTGTATGTTTAACACTTGGCTTTTCTTCATTTATAATAATTCAAATGACATATGAATCTCATAAAAGTTTTAAATATATTAAAGATAATCAAAATAGTAGATTGGAAAAAGAAAGAAATATCACTGATGACTGGGAGTTTTATTTTATATTAGAAACAAAAAAAAGTTATAATTAATGTATAGTGTTGTCTTAAAAAAAATCTCATTAAAATGAATAAAGATACTACCATATCTAGCTAACAAACCAGCACTAAGTATTTGTGAGGAAAATGTACTTCAAACTGACATATGTGTACATTTTTCTACACCTCCTCTTCAGCCTGTCCATTTTTCAAGTAAATGAGTATTCAGATAACTCCTGCCTCAAACTTTAGACTATAACCTTGAAATTATATGAATTGACAGTATTATTGAATAATACAAATTTAAATCCTTTATACTTTAGCAATACTGTCCATTTTCTAATATATCTTGAAATGTGCTTATATTGCTTGAACTTCAGGCATGATTAGGCTCCATTTATATTTCTTTGTTTTAAATTCATGCAATTAGGCTGCCTGTTAGTTGCATCTATCTTATAGTCTCATCATTTCCTGTTATACTTCCATAAAGTCTTAGACATTTTCAAACAGGTACATATTTTGTTGAAGTTGCTTTTTCCATGTTGAGTTAACAGTCACATATAGAATTAGAAATTAAAGTACTCAGTCATTTGGAAATCTGCCAAATGGGATAGGTTTTCTAACTCATATATTCAAAGCATGAGAAATGAATCTCCATGTGCAGTCCAAATGAAAAAAGGCCATGGGAGTTCCCTTCGTGGCTCAGTGGTTAACGAATCCGACTAAGAACCATGAGGTTGTGGGTTCGATCCCTGGCCTCGCTCAGTGGGTTAAGGATCCGGCGTTGCCGAGAGCTGTGGTGTAGGTTGCAGACGCAGCTCGAATCCCGCGTTGCTGTGGCTGTGGCGAAGGCCGGCAGCTACAGCTCCTGTTAGACCCCTAGCCTGGGAACCTCCATATGCCGTGGGTGTAGCTCCACATAAAAAAGGCAAAAAGAAAAAAAAAAGAAAAAAGGCCATGGGAGAAGATTCTGTAACTCTGGAGGCAAGAGATACATTCAGAATCTGTTTTTGTTTCCTGGGAGAGAGACAGAAATAATGATGCATAACTTGATATCCATTTTCAGTAATTCCCATCTACTTATTAGCACTTCACATTTTATTGATGATTTATCAATTTGTAGTAAATACTCTTAATTGATCTATAAAAAATTGTTTAACTTTTAATATCTTAGCAGGTGTATTTTTTTTTTCTCTCAAACAGTTAATACTTATGACAAAAATATTGATGTTTTACAATTCTCTCCTGGATTGCCTTCATAGACAACTTTTGAACTGAAGAAAAATGTCAGCTCTTTTCAACCAATGGGTAATGTGTGAGGAGTTGAAAGATGACAATAACTTGGTTCCTGACTTTGAGGAACTTGCAGTCCTGGGAATACAAGCCTTATAAACAGATGATGTAAATAAAATACAGGAGGGCTGGCGAGAAGGATGCACACATGAGTTTTGACCACATGTGCATTATCTGACTTGTTAATTCATTTGGCTCACTAAACATGGCTACAAATATTTTTTGTCTGTTTTCAACTCCAAACTCTTCTCAGAAATTATAGTCTCCTCCTGCTGAGGATGCTCAAAGGAAAGATTTAGGCATGTTTTCACAAGAAAGTTAGCATTGTGGTTGTATATGGAGGGCATCAAAAAAAAAAAACACTGTTGAAGCTGTACATGCACACAAAGCACAAGAAGAGCGTTATACATAAGGCAGAGGTGTTGCCTCCATTGATGTCTAATCTCTTGTGGAGGTTAACTCTGAGTCTTTACTTCTACATGCTGATGGTCTTTGATCTTTAGTCCTTCACTTGATTCATCATTTATACATGATTCATTGATAGGTGAATCAGGCTGGACTGCTAATCAATGTTTACTTGAGTGGATCTCGTTTTCTCTTTCCAAAATGTTTGTTTATGCTTCGTGGAAGCAGAAGCAGTGTTCCTCAGCAAACTTCCTCATGCAAAAAGGTCACAGACTCTTTGGTATCTATTGATACTTGCATATTCTCTACAGCAGTCCTAAGAAATTATTTCCCTAGGATACTTGTGATCATTGGTCTTGAGGCATCTTAGAAACAACTTTTTAAAAATAAAATACTGCATTTAAACCAAAGCACATAAGTGCCATTTAGACCATATAGAGGAACATTTTGATGTTTATATTTTTACTCTGTGTATATGAAAAATATACTTCAAATTATACCATTTTAGTATATGACAGGAAACTTTTACCATAAACACATTCCTAAAATCATTTGAAATCTTAAAACAGGAGTGACATGGAGACTCTAGGTTTTAATTTGAGTTAATTTTGCCTTTGCAGACAACTTCCCTTACAGACCTTTACCTTTTCCTCCTCTGAATTCCTCTGATATTAAAAATTCCCTTATGATTTTGATTGCTTTTCTTGGTTTCCAATTATTGCATACCACGTAGATGCATAACCTTATTTTCACTCTTCAAGCACATTTTTTTCTTTTAATTCCTTACTTTTCTTTTTAGACTCAATTTCCCAGTCTAGCTGAACTAATAACATACTGTCAAGGGACATATGGATATCATAGTTTGTTCTAGCATGCAACACATATGATATATTTATTATCCTATAAAGCTTTTAGTTTTTTTTTTCTGAATTTGCCCTCTGAATCTGGTTTCTGGCTTAATTACTAAAAACAAAACAAAAAATAAGTAAAACAAAAAAACCCTAGATTTTCTGGAAGTTTTATGGGTAGAATCCTTCATTTGCTTATACTAACTTTACTCAAATTTTCATTATGGGAAGGGTGTGGGAGATGTGCAGATCTCCTAGTTTCGAAGAGGAACAAATAAATGATGTTGTGCGTTTCAAAAAAATTTTTTTTTTAGTAAAGTGCCTGGAATGATGAAAAAATCATTGTGAGAGAATACATTTTTCCCTTATAAAGCTATTTTTTTCCTTTTAGGAGTCTGTACTTTATGCCAACTTGTCCTGTTCTTGAAGCAAAAAACTAGAATCCTACCTCCTTTGTGTACAAGATAACTATTCACAACTTGTAACTAAATCAAAACTGAACCGAATCATAGTTTAGGGAAGAAAACTAAAAGTGGCTCTTCCTGCTACTGGTTTTACTCAGCAATAAAGAGAAATCCTTGCATGTGTTGTTTACACAGTACGAAATCCTTGTAAAGTCATAGTGGAACAAGTCTGGTATCTGACCCAGCCTTTAGGGCTCCTTAAACACCTGTGGATTTATGGAGTTCAGATGTCTACGGGGGTCTGTGTGGAAGTTCATTCAGAAATCTGGAGCCCAAATAAAATGATCTGTTGACATGGGGAAGCTGTGTAGTCCAATCAGTCTTTTGAACTAGAAAAGAGATTAAGATTTAAGGATGTACTCTTCAAATAATTTAGATTTAACAAGAAAATGTGGATGCATTTTAAAAATTTCATCATGTGATTTTGATCAATTCATCTTTGATTTTTATTCTTAAATTTAAATTTATAAAAGCCAGATCAGTTGGGGATTTATTCCTCTCCAGTATGTGTGTATAAGTAGCCCCAAGCAGGTATACACATACATCTGGTGAGGGGAGCTGGCCCTTTTATACTGAAGACTTATACAATTTAAAACATGAAAACCAATACTCTTTAGAAACTTATACCCTTTAAAAATGATCAAATATAGCCACAAAGTTGTCTTAATTAACTCCATCACAATTTCTTTCATTTAGGGATTTGATTTAGTCTTTTGAAAATCAGAGACATCATAATTTAGAGAACATTCAGTCTTATTCCAGAGAGTTTGAAATGAGCTTATTTTATAATTGTTAAACATGTGTCTTCTATTTCCCTACATCTATTAAAAGCTTTACGAAAGGAAATATGGTGGAAAACACCTTGTTTAAGCTCAAACATCAAGTCACATCCAATGTAAAAACGACTCTGGTCAACATACCTCCTATTTTTACACTCTAATCATTCTGTGACTGACAATATGTGTGGAAATGTAAGACTTCATTATGCCTGGCTTCTTGATTCTGTTTACACATTACTCTGTCTCTATTTATTTTTATTTTTATTTTTTGCTTCTGAAAAAGAATATATATTCCCAAGCAGTTTTGGGTTTATATAGCTCTGTTGTTGAAAGAATGGATTACCCTGCAATAAAAAGAGCTGTTTACCATATAACAATTTGCCTCATTTATGTACTATTCTGCTCCCTTTTTAAAAACTTACCTCAAGAATATTCTGTACTTTGTCAGTACACCTCTACGCTTTTAAAGGCAAAAAGTGCTTGAGCATTCATTCATCTTGCCTGCTTCCTATTCTTGACTGATTCATCTCTCCTATCTTGTTAGGATACAACAACCATGAATCTTTTTGAACTGAATTAAGTAAGATTCAATATGAAAGGCACTTATCACCCCTAATTTCAACTTAAAGCTCTAAAGAATATCTCATTGGAGACCACATAAGACAGACATAGTTTTAGAAACAATCTTATGATGTTTGCGTTAGGTTTGGGTTTAGGCTTCATAAAACAGCTCATGGAGAATATTTATTGAGGATTATAGTGTGTTCCCCCTCATGGTGTCATGTGGTAGTCAACTTCCTATAGTAAGTTTGAAGACAAACCAAATAAGAAAAAAATAACCCATCTCCTGGCCCAGGTATTTTCTTACATAAATATACTGGAAAAAACAAAAGGAGTCAAGGAGGAGATGGTGACCAATTTAAATAAAGATAGAGTGGTGTGTAATGTCTCCATGTGCTTAATATAAAACATTGAGGATTTGTATCATGCAGGTGTAAGCCTTAAAATGATGATCTATAGGACAGAATTATTTATATCATATCTACAAACAGAATCCTAGCTAAGGTCTGCTGTGTTCTTAAAGACCAAGTAAAGATGAATTCCTGCTGTGAAATATTTCATCAATTTTATAATTGTTATTATTCTATTAGCATAAAGCACTGATAGTGATAGAAACCCAAGTTAAAAGTAAAGGAAAAATACTCAGTGAATTCTTTCAATGTAAAGTGGACACTTATGGTAATTAGTATGTATGGCTAATTCAGATATTTTGACTTTGGTTCAGAATCACACAGACAAAGAGTAAGTGGTTATTTCCCTAATTTCTGTATAATAAATTATATTGTGAGTTCAGGTAAAAAAGATAGTAATTATATATTTTTGAATTAGATTTTTCTCTAATAACTGTGTTTTACCTAAGCAGTAAAAGAATAATACACATCTTTCAAGAAGATACTGAAATGAATCCTCCACTAGCATTTTTCCAAGGGAGAACAATACAGATGCATACAACTTAATTCAAAGCTTTATTCACACTTTTTTGAGGCCAAAAACTGTATTCTGTTTTCTATGTCAGAAATAACCAGTATGTTTCTACTAAAAAACAAATAATTAATTGTTTAATGCAGTCATAACAGTGCTAAAGTATCAAATAGTTTGGTATTTAAAATAATATAAGCAGTAGACGGTTTGGATCTTTATTTTTCAGGGCAATTTTTAACTTTGTATAGAGACTTTTCAGGGTGAAAAAGGGATTAGTGAGGTCTGTTTGGAGGCAAAAAAAGCTGTAGAAAACAGAAGTTGTGGATACAATGTGTCTGGAAACATCAATGGAACACACAGCTATGAGAAGGTCCTAAGGATCTGCTGGTAGTTGGTTCGAAAAGATGGGAAGTGGATCTCGGTGAGACGGAGGGGAAGAAACAGGGAAGGACTAAATATTAGGGAAGGTGGAATTAAGGAGGAGGGAAACAAGGAATCTATACCCGTGTAGCTCTGAAGTAGTTACATGTAATCTGCTGTTTTCAAAGTGTTTTCTGACCCTCTTGGAAAACCAGCGCACACTGTAATGGGGCCAAAAGTGGGTTAGGGAACATTGTAACCTCATTTCACCTTATTTAGCTATGTGCCAGAGATCTCAGCAGGTAGTTCAATTAACTCCCACTAGGTAAATGAGAAGAAAATGAGGTTACCCAGATTAACAAAACACAACTCTTGGTTCTCCTCCAAAACGGGGAGGAAGGCTGCTGGTTGCCCGTAGCTGGTCCAGCCCCAGGCAATTTCCACTTTGCCCAGGAGCTTCTGAACTAAGGGTCACAGCTCTTCTCTATAACCTAATCAGAGGCAGTAGAAAAAACCTCAAAAAGATGTCTAAAGCATTAAAAGTGATATCAAATATTTCATTCTTCTAAAGTCTTTTTCTCTCTTTATGGTTCTCTATCTTTATCGAATTAATGAATTATCCTCATGGGGGTAAATATTTCCCATGTGATTTCACATCTGAGATAATTTGAACAGGGAAGTTTTATTTCCTAAAGCTTGAATTTTGTGGAATTAGTTCCCTATTGACAGTTTATTGAGTTTCCTATTTTTAAAATTGCTATTAGCTACTCATTATTTTCACAAATAATTTTGTAGTATCTACAGTTGTTTTTAATATATATGTTTAAAATAAATGTCACTAGATACAGATAGAAATAACTTGACAATATTTAATGAACAAATATTTTGAGTGTTATCCAGAGTTCAAATTAAATTTCTTCAGTTTGTTTCTATTGTCAACACTATTGAGTAATTTTATTGAAAATGACTGATTTTAACAAGTAAAGAAATAACATAAATACTGAAATAAACGTATGTTCTTTTTTTTGGGTGGGGGCATGCCCATGGCATGAAGAAGTTCCTAGGCTAGGGATCAAACTTGTGCTGTAGCAGCCACATGAGCCATAGCAGCAACAACACTAGATCCTTATCCATCAGGCCACCAGGGAATTGTCATAAAATGCACGTATGTTCTAATCTGGGAATACGAAAGTTTAGGGCTTCTTATTACTACAGTCAATATGTAGATAAAATTACAAGTAGTAGCTAACTTATTTTAAGGCACTATATATTGATGGTTGAATATGGGCACTATTATCAGAGAATGACTACCACAAAGTCCTGAACTGGGTGATCTTGCCTCTTTGCACTTCAGTTTCCTCATCTGCAAAATGGGTTTAACAAAAACTATACATCAGATGATTTTGTTGTAAAAATAAATTTGTAAAAAATAATTAATACTTAAATAATGAATGCCAGCTATTACGTTTAGTCTACTACTACTACTACTATGACGATAACGAAGCGGAAGAATCAGGCAAAGCTTAAAAAAAAGTGTACTTTCTTTCCCCAATATGTTTATTTATACTTTCTGCTATTTAAAAAATATTTCACATCTGTTTTATATAGGGGTAGGGTAGGTTTACGTTATATGTTCTGAAATAAAAATTTATAATTGACATATTAGTCTGTTTCAAGGTAAACTGTCAAGGGAAACACCATATAGTTCTTAACTGACCAACTGAGAACATTTCAGTTTCATCCAGTAATACTAGATTAAGCATCCATATTTTTATATAAAAAATGAAATGAAGGTAACTAACATTTACAGTACTAAATATTTGACCTTTTACTTTGTTTAGTCTTCAAAATAGTCATATGAGTGTGATATGATTTTGTCTGTTTTATAAATAAATGGGAAAAAAAAAAACCTAGGCTCTGGGAAGTTTAGTTGTAAGCCCAAAGTAAAATGGTTGATGAGGTCTGAGGCCCTTACTAACGCCTAAGGCCTCCTCATTGCCCTTGTTACCAGGTGAGAGGTTCTGGTGGAATGTAGGTAGGTTAGTCTAGAGCCAATTAGCTATTTCCACACTTGTGTTATATACCAGGGACTGGGCTTGGGATCTGTCAACTCTGTCATCAGCTGGTTGACCCCAGTCCAAAACTTAGCTTGTCTGAATTTCAGTTTTCTCACGTCTAAAATTTAGAATTATCATGAGAAACTAACTTTAAAAGGTCGAGAAAATACTTTGCATACAATTTAAGATATAAAGAAATGTAACAATAATTTTCCAAGGCTGATCTTGAAGTTGAAAGAACAAATGAGACATCTAGTAGATTGCTTAGGGTATTATATAAAAATGAAGTAATTTCATTTTGAGCTATTTCATCCCCTATCTCCAAATCTTACACACTTGATTCCTAGAGAGTATATAAGCGGACTTAAGAAAAAGTCAAACAAAAGGCAAATATTTCAATCAACAACTCTAATCTTGGGGAAAAAAGCCATAAAAATTGATTATAAAATACATTAATGCTTTTTATCTAATAACTTTTAAGAACAACATACATCAAGAAAATTTATAAGGAAAGGCATTAAATACTGATGCTGCAATAATAGGACAGAAAAACAGACTACATTAAGCTTTTACACGTAGCTAACTGCAGTCTTATGTATTAGCACTAATGTTACTGAGGAAGAACTTCGATGAAATGGAATGCATCTAAAAAGCATCCTATTTTTTTGTCTCATTGAAGTAAGGAGAAAAAAACCTCAGATAAATGCATGCAGTTGCCAGTATTCTTCTCATAACTTACAGTGATCAACAAGCACCACCAAAAATGCTGAAAGCAATGAGCATAAACTTTGAACTGCAGAGAAACACTGATGCCCGTGTAGAGACCTCCTTGCGGTGCATATCATCAAGAAGAATCTGAACACTGCTACTATTAATAAGACTACAAATTGTAGCCCATCAAACCAGAAGGAGCCTTGAATGTATTTGCTGGGAATTGCTTAAGGCTTAAACACCAGGGACTTGAAACAAACTGTTCTTATCACCTTTTTCCAAACAGAGATTTAAATTTACAATGAAAGTGCCAGCACCAGCTGCACTTAAAGAAAGCACCACATGTCTCTATGAGCTCCAAGAAAATGGAATGAAGCCCAGTTCAAGCTGGAGGTGTTGCCTTGCTCTAGCCAGCTGGGTGACACCACGCTGAAAGTGATGAGGTGCTAATTAAAGTGGATGAACAGAGTCTCAATTGTAGGCACCTGCCAGTGGCATCCACAGAACCAGCTAGAACCCTGGGCATACTGCCCAGTCCACCTGGCCACATGTACCAAGCATGAATTCCATCATCTCTTATCTGGTACCTCACCTTTCAGATTTTCCCCACTACCGTTTTAGCTAGAGACAATGACCTCTTGTCCATTGCACCTATTTACTACTTATCTTAAGGAATAATTATCATGTGACACAGTGTTGCGCATAGACCTCTTGTGAAAACAGAGACTAAAACAACAAAAATGAGATTAAAGTCTATGTTAAAAAATAAAAACAAAAGAAAAAGCAAGTTGCATATAAAACATATACATGGGAAAAAAGAAAAATTCACATCCAAACAGACAAGAAATGTTCTCTTCAATTTTGCAACACAGTGATCAAATTTTTTCCATCATATTTTTCACCCCCTTTCCACTGAAACCACACAAGATGATGCCATAGCCAGAACTACATTATAGTAACAGATGATTTAGAAATGTTTGCAGCAGCCCCAGAAACTGCTTTCCAAAACAGAGAACGTGACATGACCTAAAGAGGCTGAGCCAAGAAAATAAAGAAAACACATTTTTCCCTATTTAAATGATAACTTTACCAAAGTTTTCCTGATTTTAGGTTAATACACAGTACATTGATTATCCAATATGCAGTATATTTTTTTTCAATATTCATGTGCATCTCTTTAGTTTCTCACGTGTTTAACAAGCAAACTACTGAGTCTTATTCAATGAGACAGTTCTAGGGAATACTATTATTTAGGAGTTCCAGTAGTCAAAATGTTTTTCCACCCCAAGACTCTTCTACGACTGACCTGGGTCTAAAGTCATCACTATGCCAGGCAACTTGTTTCTTCGCTATAGAAAGCCACTTTTAAAGAAGCTCTTTAATAAATTGATATCTATATTCACATAATCTCAATGAGTTGTTCCAGTTCTGCCCTCTGCAGAAACAGAGTACAACCACCTCTCTTTATACCTGTTTCCTTCAGGTTGACATGAAAATGTTATTTTCTCTCAAAATAGTCAAATGCCAGTAGTAACCCTGGCTCCATGACTTATTAGGCTAGTGTCCTTTTGGGCAAGTTTCTTAATCTCCTAGTGCCTTCATTTCCTCATCTGTAAAATCTCATCTTGAAGCATTGTCATGCCCATGATATGATATAGCACATGTAAACTATAAAGTGCATGGTGCATATAGAGTATTGAGGTTGCCAGGAATTGTCAACCGATATGGAGAACAGAAATGTAAATTTTATTTTAGACAATCTAACTAAGGAATGTGTGGGACAGTCATGAGTATTTCTAGGGGCAGCTGGAACTTAAGGCTGACATTTAGGCAGTCTAGATAGGCAGGTACATTTTAGCATCAATCATATAAAAATGGGAGTTCCTTTTCGTGGCTCATCAGAAATGAATCTGACTAGTACTCATGAGGATGTGGGTTCAATCCCTGGCCTCGCTCAGTGGGTCAGGGATCCGGCAGTGCCGTGAGCCGTGGTGTAGGTGGCAGACGTGGCTTGGACCCTGCATTGCTATGGCTGTGGTGTAGGCTGGCAGCTGTAGCTCCGATTTGACCCCTAGCCTGGGAACTTCCATATGCTTTGGGTTCAGTACTAAAAAGCAAAATAAATAAATAAAATAAAAATTTAAGAAAAATCATATAAAATATGGTTTAATTCACAGTTGTTACAGACATTTCTGAGGTCAAATATTTGGAATGAGAAAGTTGAGGAGAGAATCTAAGAGAATCTAAGATTTGTCAGGGTAGGGAAGGGGCTAGATGAGGGGCTTGAGAAAAGTGTAGTATGACTACCAAAAAACCCTCCCAGTGTCTCATATGTTAAAATAACATAATGTTACCTAAAAGAAGCTGTAATGAAAGATGTTTAATAATAAACCACAAACTGGACATTTAGCAAATCTTTAAGTAGGGACTTAGTGAGAATCCAATGGAATGGAATGGAATCCACTGCAAGGAGATGAGAGATCAGTGGAGGAAGAAAAATGGAAGCTAACTAATTGGGTACACAATTCTTTCAATAAATGTGCCTTACTAGAGAAGGAGGTAGGATCTTGGCATGAGGAGAGGGAGTGTAGATGGAGGATTTCACTTTGGAAAGGAAGAAGAAGGCTCTTGTTTCCATGGTAAATACAATCCATTTTTTTTCTCCTCTTTGAGAACTGGAAGAATATTTGCCTCATACTTAGACTTCCAGAATTTCTGGTACTCTCCATAATTTTTTTTTTTTTTTTACTTAGAGTAGCCCAGCAATCATGCATTTGAGTTCTCTCAGTAGTTTAAGAAATAATAATGAAGATCTCAAAATGTGAATTAGTCTGAAAGAGTTAAATGATCTTACTCTCCTCCTTTACTTTTTCTCTTTTGGGTTTATGTTCTTTCCAAACCATTTGAAATTTATTGATTTATTTATTTGTTTGTTTGTTTATTTGTTTATTTATTTATTTATTTATGTCTTTTTGCCTTTATGTAGAGCCGCACCCGTGGCATATGGAGGTTCCCAGGCTAGGGGTCTAACAGGAGCTGTAGCTGCTGGCCTTCGCCACAGCCACAGCAACGAGGGATCCGAGCCGCGTCTGCAACCTTCACCACAGCTCACGGCAACGCCGGATCCTTAACCCACTGAGCAAGGCCAGGGATCAAACCGGCAACCTCATGGTTCTTAGTCGGATTTGTTAACCACTGAGCCACGAAGGGAACTCCACCAAACCATTTGAAATTTAAATGTCTAGTGGGAAGGAAAATTCAGTGGAAAAAATAAATTGAAAACTACTTCCTCAATGGCTAAGATTCTCTGACATTGATGGTGACTCATGCTCCTTTGAACACTTACTGATTTTCTTGTTGTGGCAGAGAAATTTACCTTCTAGAATAGAAATGGAAATACATTGCTTTTGTGACTCTGTCTCATCATTTTTGCACCATGATCTTGACATTCTTTCCCACACATGTTGTAATGGCCTTAAATTTGTTCTAAACAACCTACTCTGAGAAAGCCACTATTAACTCAAGCTGAGGCTTGAATTGACAATTTGATATCCCCCTACTTTGTTCCTTTTCTATTTGATCTACTTACCTCAAACTTTATCCCTACTGCTTTCCTTATGTACTTCTCTTCCTTATATACTTTTGCATTTTCCCTGCCCATCTCTTTTCATAGATTACCCTTTCTAATGTGACAGTTTACTGTTTTTCTCCTTAAGAAAGATGAAATTGTTTACAAAAGTATTAATGGTTGCAGCATTCTTTTCTTCACCATCTATGACATGATGGGAATTAGATTAAAGATGGCCAAATTTTTATTTCAAGAAATAGAGAAATAGAGATTCCTAATTCCCTTTCATAAAATACTATAAAATATGAATACATATATAAAAACCTTTTGGGAAAGATCTCAGTAATATAGCTTAAATGGTAGTGGATACCTTTGAACAAAGATATCATGTAGCAAAGGAAGAGAAAGCTGCTGGGATGTGGACCAAAGTAATGGAACCTGTGACGGTCAACCTGTGCTTGAGGGAGGAGCTGATTATCCACACATCTTTTCAGCTAAGTGCACATGCCAGATAAAAGAACCATTGCCATCTTATACTTTGAAATATAGTAATCATGAATATGCCATGGGGATATTTTTATGCCCAGGGGTATATATTTTTTTAAATGCTCAGGCGCAAAATTTTTAACTAGAAGTTTAACATTTCATTATATCCTTACTGACTTTGGAGTACAAAAACTGATGTCAGTGAGTTCCAGAAAACTAAAGAAATAGAACACTAATGCTTTAGCAAACTAAAGAATTAATCATGTTGACTCTTCTAGGCCCTGGGTCCTCAGTGCAGGGATCACAAACCTAACAAGGTGTTTTGCTAGAGAAGATTAGAATCCAACAGGTGGCAATATATATATCTGTCAAAGTTACGATCCTTCTCACTTTTACTTGAATCCACATAGAATAATGGAAAGTGTTCATCATACCCAAAACTCACCCAAAACTCAGTCTCAAACAAAATGACCAGTAATTGAAAAAACAAAGGTAATTGGCCATGAATGATGGAATACATTTTACTAAGGATCTTACTAACTCAAAGAGGTTCAATAACTCTAAAACACTGGAAATATTTTAAGCACCACAAGCTTTACTACAAGACTATTGGTAGGCAATTCGACTACACTCTATAAATTTCTAAAATGGACAACATTTGCTGCACTAACCAGCAATCCCTTCCCTTACCTACTAGCCACTTCATGCCTGTTAAATGACACAGGCATTGCTTTTCCTAACACAAGTGTCAAGTTTATTGACTGTACCAGACGCCATAGGTTCAAAAGGAAGTACTTTCTGTCCAACTATTGATTTCAGTCTTACAATGTTGGATTCATTGATCCATCCATTCAACCAATACTTATTGCATACCTACTATGAGACAAGTACTACCTTAGGCCCATCAGAGTATGCATGTGGAAGCAAAACCAAACAGACGAAACAACCCTGACTTCCTGAAGCTTAAATTCTAATGCAAGAGACAGACAATAAACATAACCTCTTTTCCTGCCCCTGAACTCAGACTCATTTTATAGATTTTCTTATATTTTTCATATATTAGAAGTGTCACCTTCAGCTACAAAAAAGTACAGGTCCATCCGAACCAAAATGTTCATTTCACATCCTATTCAAAGCTCCTTTCTTTTCTCTGGCTCAAGCCTGCTCACATTAGGAAAACTCAGGTAGGCTGAGGGGAAGTAGTCTCTTTTTCTACCTCCTTGTTTTCTCTTCTCTCCACCTCACTAACACCAGGGCTGGACTTCCTCCACCTGCAAGAAATCCAGCTTAAGTTTTTCTATGAGTTGTCTTACCACTTTCAGCTCTATGTACCAAGGGAGAGAGTTAACTAAGAGTTTCTGCACCTCTGCAGACATCTTTATTGTGAGGTGTCAGTCTCCCCTTCAGCTCTATACCTTGGTCTCAATATATGGTTCTTTTGAAGTTGCTCTTTGCTTGGAGTGGGGAGAAAGCACATCCCTTGTCCAAAGGAAAAAGATGCCACAGTACTACTCTTGGCAGGCTTGTATTTCTCTTTTACAAAGCATTCTTCACTCTCTAGTTTCAGAGTATTAAGTTAGAAGTTTGTGATAGGATGAAGGTCATAGAATAATTTTTGCTATCTGTTAGCAAGGCTCTCCTGCATAGTGGTATACTATAATGCAAGCCACATATATAATTTAAAATCGTCTCAAAAAAAAAAAAAATGGAGTTCCTGTCATGACTCAGTGATTAAGGAACCCAACTAGTAACCATGAGGTTGCAGGTTCGATCCCCGGCCTCGCTCAGTGGGTTAAGTATCCGGCATTGCCAGGAGCTGTGGTGTAGGTCACAGACATGGCTTGGATCCCACGGTACTGTGGCTATGGTGTAGGCCGGCAGCTACAGCTCTGACTGGACCCCTATCCTGGGAACCCCCATATGTCGCCATTCAGCCCTAAAAAGACAAAAAAAATAAAAACAAAAAAAATAAAGTCTTCTTTTATCCACATTTAAAAAGTCAAAAGAAAGAAGTAAAATTAATTTCAATTATATATTGTATTCATCCCAAGTTTTATCATTTCAGTGCATATTCAATACAAAATATTAGTGAGATATTTTATACTCTTTTTTCCATACCATGTCTTTGAACAGTGGTACACAGTGACAGCACATCTCAGTTCAACTAGCCACATTCCAAGTGCTCAACAGACTCATATATCTGGTACCTACACTGTTGAAATGTACAGGGCTAGTCTTTCTTTTGAAAATAAGGTAAGAGTCACTTTTTATTCTCAACTTTTGGACCTTAACTGAAACTTGAGGGCAACTGGATAAGTCAATCCAGCATTCTGAACCTACACAAATCTTCCCTGCACATCCTACCATTCCTTCTGTCCCTTCTCTCACTATCAGCGCTCCCCCACCCCAACCCCACCTAATTTGCTTACATTGATTCATCTAGGTCACATGACAGGCTCTGGGATCCTATTTGTGAAGTGAATTTTTATAAGTAGTTTGGAAAGGTCATCCAGTAGACCTTCTTGCCCTTGGTTTCTTTCCCCTTCCCGCCTCCTATATTCATTTTCTGTTTCTTCCTCAAGTATTTAATATATTAAATTGTTATCTTTTTTTGGGGGGGGGTTTAGGGCCACATCCATGGCATATGGAAGTTCCCAGGCTAGGGGCTAAAGTGGAGTTACAGCTGCCAGCCTGCACCACAGCCATAGCCAACACAGGATCTGAGCTGTGTCTGTGACCTACACCGCAGCTCACAGCAGCACCGGATTCCTCACCCACTGAAAGAGGCCAGGGATCAAACGTGCACCCTCATGGATACTAGCCAGATTTGTTTCTGCTGCGCCACAATGCAAACTCCCTTAAATTATAATCTTATGTAAAATATTGCCAACTTGAAGTGCAGATGAAGAAAGCAGGGAAAGAAAAATGGAAACTTCCTTATACTGTCCTAAAATTTCCTTTCCTTTCTCATTTCATCACAGTGCTATTTTGTTTAGGGTTAGGGGTTAGCAATGTAGGATACTACCAGGGCACATAACAAGAGATAATTGGACTAAAGATTTCTTTTAGACTGGTGGATTTTATAAGTTCTGTCATTTTTTTTTTTTTTTTTTGGTTAAAATGTGCGGATAGGGGAGTTCCCGTTGTGGCTCAATGGTTAACAAATTCGACTAGAAACCATGAGGTTGTGGGTTCAGTCCCTGGCCTTGCTCAGTGGGTTAACGATCCGGCGTTGCCGTGAGCTGTGGTGTAGGTCGCAGACGCGGCTCGGATCTGGCATTGCTGTGGGTGGCTGTGGTGTAGGCCAGCAGCTATAGCTCCGATTAGATCCCTAGCCTGAAAACCTCCATATGCCGAAGGTGTGACCCTAAAAAAAAAAAAGCAAAAAAAAAAATGTGCAGATAGGTTATCTGATACATATTCAGAGGGAAAAAAATGTAAAATTGGATTGGGAAAAAATACATCTAGTAACTTCCTCAGATACAGATAACATCTCTCTTCTTTGTTTATTTGATTTTCATATGTTTGCTTTGACATTCTTTTCTATTTTACACATAAGTCGTGATACTTCAATGTCAAGGGAAAGGAGATTTGAATTATAGTTCTCCATATCAGTATGGAGTTTCAAAAATAAAGTTAATTTGTATGTTCAGGGAAAACTTACTGACTATAATTTGAAGGTTAAAGATTGAATAAATCCTCAAGCCTTCTAAAACTGTGTTTTGACAAAAATTTCCATCATCTTTAGTTAAGTCACTAATAAAATAGCCAATATCCTGAAGGAAATGATTTCAAAAATACCCTAGATTATTTACTCTCTCAAAATTCCTGATATATGAAAAGTTAAGATGTTCAAAATTTTAAATTTAGGTTTTGTCCAGTTATGATTAATAGAGATATCATTGTGTTTCTGCAAGTAAAAATACCTGGAAAAATCCAATAAGGGCAATTATATTATGCCTATATACATTTTTCTTAGCAATTTTAATTTAATTCAGGCTTAGAACTCTGTTTCTATTCAACAACTGTTTACAGTTAGATGAGGAGCAGCCTTTCAGTGGTTAGTGGAGTGAAATCCATAAATATTATAGCAATATGTTCTGAAACTCTTTATGTATTAAAATGCCTTGCAAATGGAATACATTATTTAATCATTACATAGCATAGTAATGAATCTTTATTAAACCCTCCAGATAAACATTGTATTGACATCTAGTGGCTATAGAGGCTGATAACAGATATACTATTTTGAAACACATGGAGTGTCTTAATATATCTCCATTTAAAATTCTTTTGAGTGAAAAATGGTCAAAGTATATAGAGGACTGAATAAGTTAATGTATAAGAAAGTATAAAATCTTTTTGTATTGGTATATTAAATGCTGGGGATGGATTTGGGGTTGTCTAAAAAAAGAGCTGTATCAGAGTTGCCCAAGAATTACAGGAAAAATACCTAGATACTTGGTAGTAGGTTTACTAAGACATATCAACAGCAATAGTGTCAACTGCCATTTACAAAGTTCCTCCTTTGCCCAGCCCTGCAATGTGTTACGAGTTCTTATCTCATTTAGAACATGAAATCTTCCTCCAAATAAGATATTATTTACACCTGTATGTCACCTATGAGAAAACAGACCATGAGAGGGTAAGTTACTTCCTGAGGGATACATAACTAGCAAAATTGCAGTCAGAATTTGAAACAAATCTGTCTAGTTCCCAAGTCTAAACACAGAAAAAACACTCTTTTCTCTGTTAATATATAAATATGTGTTAATAATTTCATCTGAAATTAACAAATTAAAAATGATAATCTTAATTTTTTTTTTTTTTTTTTTTGGCCAGGGATCCAGTCCACACCACAGCAGTGACCCAAGCCGCTGCAGTGACAGCACCAGATCCTTAACCCACTGAAGCACAGGGAACTCCCATAGTATCAATCATATCAATTCACTTTCCAAAATTCACTCTGTGACATTTTTAACTTGCTGTGTGAACAGCTGCATCTTGCTTTTTGAGCAGTTATTCTTCTTGTATGTTACTATGAGTTTGCTTCTACCTCTAAAATCTGAAATACATAATCACGTGATACGTATATTAAATAGTTTAGAAATACAATTCATTCATAAAGAAGGTAGGGTTCTTTCACCGGTATAGCTGACTTTTTAAAATGTGTGGGTTTTGTTGTTTCTTTCCTTAAAAAAAAAAGACTTATTTGAAAAGCTATCATAGAAAGGTGTCGTGGCAAGAAGTAAATTTACAAAAAGGAGTTGAGGAAATAACAAGGTGGTGACTTCGCAAATGAGAAGGTAGACTTGAAAGTGGGTGATGGAGAGAAGAAAAGGAATAGGGAAGATAAAAAGCAGTTGGGTGTAGAATCTGATGAGAAGGAAAATGGTGGGTGGGAACACTGGTGGCAAAAAACAGAGATAATGATGGATTTTACAAAGCTCAGGTTATGCAGGAAACAGGTCTTCGAGGTGGAAGGCAAAAAGACATCTATTTCTTTTATAATTTTCCCAGTAAGTATGCAATTTGCATAATGTGAAAAAGAATAGAACGCAAACATAGATGTATATAACTCTCAACTCTATGTCTTCCTTCCTGGCTCTTTGAATGATCCTAGCTCAGTGTTAGGTGTATGAGACTCAATAAAGTGAGGGAGGAAAGAAAAAAGAATAAGGATAAGGAGCAAATGTGTTTCTAAGACTCACAGTAATTCTGGGACATCTAGAGAGGCTGTTGGTCACCCATGTTGCGGAAGAGCCCTCTGAAAGACCTCTTTGGTGCATAAGCATTTATTAAATAAGGTTATCAAGTCCCAAGGCAGACATTCATCCAGACCTCATTCATCCAGACCCAGCATTCTGGGGTTAGCTTGGGACTGAAGGAGTCCCTTGTAAAAGAGAAGAGGGAGATGAATTGGATAGGATGTGTTTAAGAAACATAGTGTTGAGATGTTCCTAATGAGCAAGGGGAATGACAAGAAGTCTGACAGTAGCATTTTGCACAGGAAAGCGATGAGCCTATTGGGAGGGATAGAAAACTAGTCTGAAACAGAGAAGTCCACTATAATGAGATAAAAAATCACTTAGAGTCTTAAGTTAGCCCTTGGATGAAGATTGAAGAAAGGAATACAGCCTGCCTGTGGGTTTTAGGATAAAGAAAAAGAAATAGGTAACACAGAAAAGGAACCTTTTTCATGCTTAAACTGGCAATAAGATACCAAAGATAGCTAAAGATAGGAAAGTGAATAAGAGCCGAAAACTCAGAGGGATAACAGTTGATCTGTAGTAATTTAGGGGATGAAAGAGTATAAGGGAAAATAAGAAAGAAGTTGAAAGTGGATGAGAGGCTGTAAGTGAGTTTGGCAGAAGCACTGAGTATGATGATGTGATCCTTCTCTGAAAAGACAGCAGATCAAGGAGCTGTGTGCCTGAAATCACCTGCAAGACAGATAAGCACTTCTTGTAACTACGTAGAGGAGAGGATATTCGTGGCTTTTCAAGCCAAATTAGAGAAAACTGAGGCAGAAAGCACATACAGACATGTTTCCCAAATTTTACTATACATTGGAATCTTCTGGAGAGCTTAGAAAAAAAATCTCTTGATGCCTGAGCTGCACCTCATACCAAGAAATCAGAACGTGTAGGGTAAGAACCAAGTTGCCAACTTCATTGTAAAGATCCCCAGGTGATTCTAATTTGCTGTAAAGTATGAGAACTACTCATAGAGCATGCCTGGAAAATTTGGAGGGAAACCGAAGAGCAGATGGTGGGTCAATTGGTCAAAAAAGGACAGAAATTGTCTCACAATATGGAAGCGTGGATTATTAATGACTCACACAAATCCTAACACTAGTCACTCATTGGATTGCACTTGTTTTCTCAACCTCTGACTTCCATGGAGGCTCCCTGACAGTCTATTTTTGTTATTGTGACACACTGGATTTTCCCTTACTATCTCAGTATGTTAATGTACTGAACGCCCAAATTTCGGAACTTTGTATGTCAATTGAAAAATGAAAATGCTAGGGTGATGAAAACTTGGCATAAATTAGTCACAACACAGTAAAATAAATGCAGTTTGGATGCTAAGCAGCACACAGGCTATGCATAAAAATCTGATGTGGTGATAATTTGGTGCATAGGGTATTGGATTTATGCTATCATCTTTTAAATATTAACAGCTTATGAGGTATCGAAAATGCTTCTATTCAAATTTGGGAGGTGGTTTCCGTCACACATTTTGCTCTGCTTTGGTTTGGTTTCTTTAAAAAGAACATAGTCTGTGTACACTGCTGTCACAGAAAACTTCTTTTCCCTCAAGAAGTCATCATATCAAAATATCCTGTCAAATAATGGAGTGTATCCTTTTCTTTTTTGATTAGGCTTATTTAATTCTGTATTATCTGCCTTAACTTTGATGCCAAACAAGATTAAATTTTCAAGTATGGTATGCTAAATTTATAATGTGAATTTAAAACAAAATTACTTTTAAGAAACTAACATCAGTACCTAGGGACAAGGATGGAC
The DNA here is from genome assembly GCA_004024745.2 of Catagonus wagneri. Lineage (NCBI taxonomy): Eukaryota > Metazoa > Chordata > Mammalia > Artiodactyla > Tayassuidae > Catagonus > Catagonus wagneri. Next base: position 4,054,728 of record PVHT020000065.1, read on the forward strand.
TATTAGCATAATTTATACCAGTAAAGATATTCTACCCTAATTATTTGTGGCCAATTATCAATTACTGGTCAATGCTAGAATCACTCACCGTAATTATTTCCCTGAGGAATCTTCTATGGATATAATACAGAGCTTCATCATATTTCTTTTCACAGAAAAACAACACTTGGCTTTTTTTCTTCAAGATTTTTTATCTATGAGAAAACTAAATCTAAACCTTTACTACTAAGGATTTCTCCTAAGACTTTAAATCTTTAGGTCTTAAATATCTAAAGCAAAGAGGTGAATGTATCTGTGACCAACTTGAGAATTTCTAGAAAAGATGCCTACAATATTGTTATTCCATTCTCTTTTTGTTTTTGATGAATTTCAGTTCTGAAAAAAATTTGAAAGATTAATTTATACTTCATAAGTTAACATTTTAAACGTTAATTCCTTTTCTTACATATATAGTTCCTTTCTATTAAAATCAATCACAAAGCCTGCAAACACTAACCTTACATTTGAATACCTAATGACTCCTCCTATTGTGTCATTTCTATTTGAACCTGCCAATCAATGGTGAAAAGTGCTAATCACTCTCAGAAACCCCAATCTTGTTCACAAAAGTACCAGTCACTGAAAAAATAATACCGATTGGTCATGGATGGGCAGGAAATCTCACTAGGGATCTAAGCACACAAGGGAGTTTATTAAGTCCATTTTGCTCAAGTCCAGCTCTCCCTGCATGCAGGGTTTGGAACTTTAATTTCCAAGTCAGCTAAAACTGGCTAAGGTAACTTATATTCATTAGCTCAGCTCTGACTGAAGAAGCCCTGTGAAATCTCTTGGTTAGTGCTTTTGGCTTTCGATAATAGCAGCAGCATTTATTTTTACTCTTTATTTTTCTCCCCTTCTTTCTAAAAAAGGGAAAGAGACTTAGTCCGACGCTAGTTGTTTTAAAATTCTTAAGTAGTGCATGTTATTTTTCAGCTGCTTATTATTTTCAAACTTCGTCCTTTTAAATGACTAAACACAAGAAAATTATTTCCCATTCGTTTTCCCTATGCAGCAGTGCCCCCTCTCAAAGCCATGGCCGCGTTTATCACTGAAAAGCAGTTATGATGTGTATATGCAGCACGGGCCATAAAGTATTGTAGCCTCAGGTCACAGAAAGGGGTGAAGTTCAGAAATCCTACTGTCCACATTTTGCAGAACACCAACAACTTTCTTCCAGTCCTTTTTTTTTTTTTAACTGTAGCTTATTTGCTTTCTGCATTATGGCAGCTGCAGGGGGCTGGTATGAAGGAAGAAGAGGAAGACGGTACTATCATTAAAGAATAAACAGTAATTACCTTGTAGAAGTCTCTAGAGTGATTGATTACCTCTCCAGCTTATAAGAACAGGCCTGGGAATATACAATAATTGATTTCTATTACTTATGTGTGTTTTCTTTTAACTTTCCAAAGAAGCAACATAATTTGACTTTAATTTCAGAATGTGTATTTTTATGACTTCTTCCGAAGTTGAGTAAGAATTAGAATGACCAGAGTTGCTAGCCCCATAAGTCATATTATCAACAGAAAGTAGGGAGATTAGGTGTATATGTCGGTGTGTGTGTGATATCGTATGTGTCATCTCATAGCTTGCACCTATCACTGGGTTGTTTTTGTCTTTTAATGTAAGTAATTGTTGAGACTGGTTTTGAGGCATTTACCAAATTGGAAAGTGGGCAGCTTAGTTTTTTAGCAAGGTCTGGCAAAGACACATCAGGGATGAAATTTCTTCAAGGCAAGCCTCACTGATACGTGTGGGACAGTCCCCTGAGTAAGGTCAAGCTGGGCATCATCAAATATCAAATTGTGCGGGCCCTGCTGTGATGCCATGGATCCAGTACCATTCCTGTGAAATTGTAGGGAACTAAGTTTATTTAACCTACACCCTCAGCTTTTACTTTGACATCATGAAAATTAGACATGTTTTGGAAAAAAAGCATGCCTTTTGCTCCTGGGAAATTGAGGCATGGATTGCCACCTAGTGCATTCAGAAGAAAAAGAATTAAATCATAATCCCTGCCTTTGTCAGCAATGACAGTGGCTTGGGCTGGGTTATATTTTGCCATTAGAAAAAGTAAAGATGGTATTCTCTGAAGCATCGAGTCCCTCAGCTTCCTGCAGATTACTCTGGAATGCTTCTCTGAAACTTTACATATGTTTATACACTATATATTTATACATATGTGTATATATGTATATATACATTCATATATATAGTACCTTTGTACATCAAGCCATAAATATTAGTTAAGTGACCTTTTTCCTTTTTGAAAATGATTGTTCCCTTTTTAAACTTTTATTTCCTTAGTCCAGTATCTGGCACATTTTAGGTGACTAAAAGTGTGTGTTATGAGTCTACAATGACTGATCTCTGAAATATTGATTATATTCATGCAGATGCTGAATTTTCCTTTATTTGGACAAAAATGATTAGAATACTGTTTATTCTTTGGTATTATAAACAAAGTATTCTCACAGAATAATAAAAGATAGCAGAACTAAATGATGCCTACAACACTTCTCTAATTTCAATATACAAGGAACTGTAGGTGTGACAGAGAAATCCAGAACTCTCTAGGAACTGGTGCACTCATATTCGGGGGACCTAGCAAAGACTTTTTTAGTTCTAATATTACTGTGAACTACTATTAGATTAAAAAATCTAAGAATAGCAAGAATCATGTTATTAGCATCTGTAGCTGAAAAGATTTAGGAATTTTCCAAATGGACAATTTTTTTTTCCCTCCTTCAAGACATGGAGCAAGATTGTAGTTCTCGTTGTGGCTCAGTGGAAACAAATCTGACTAGCATCCATGAAGACGCAGGTTTGATCCCGGCCTTTCTCAGGGGGTTAAGGATCAGGCATTGCAGTGAGCTGAGATGTAGGCCAGCAGCTGTAGCTCTGATTTAACCGCTAGCCTGGGAACCTCCATATGCTGTGGGTATGGCTCTAAAAAGACACACACACAAAAAAGACATGGAGCAAGATTAATTATCTTAATGTAACAGGTATAAAAATGTGAGTTAATTTGTTATGTATAAATTGCCTCATAGAAATATAATTATGTGTCAAATATTCTAAATATTAATTTCTGTTATCTAATTTATGCATTTCCCTAAAACTAATATACTTTTTCAAAATTCAAATTTAAAGATCTGAGCTCAGTACACTGATGAGATTCCTATTCAAAGAATTATTTCTTTTATGTTGTGTAAAATATTTGTAACTCCAGGAAATCAGATTGTAGTATTTGGAGCTGTCACAAACAATACAGTGGATCTAAACAATGTAGCTGAATATGTGACCATGGACATCAGGGTATCACTTGGACAATGCCACCAACAGCATGACTGACACTTGATGGTGGAGCAGTAGGCGACTGGTACTTAGTGGTCTTACGCTTTGTCAAGTATTCTTTTTTGTTTTCTTTTCTTTCCCAGTGGCTATTTGTCATTCTCAGAAGACTACAGACTTCCCTTCCCTTGGACCTTTTTGAACTCTGCTGTCTTTGAACACCATGGATATTGCAAAAGAAACTATTTACTAGGCAGTAATTATATGCCACCCCTCATGTAAAGGTAAATGATAATGAGGTATGTGTGAAGAATAGGCAGCCCTGTCAAAGGGGGAAAGAGTGGCTTTTAAAACTTAGAGCCATACAAAATGCCTTACAGACTTGTTCTGGAGTAACTGTATCAATTAACCACGCTAAAAGCTCTAACTCAGATGGGCACTGCACACAGCATGTCTACTAGTGTTTTATTATCAAGTCCATTATGATGAGTTCTTGTCCTAGACAAAGGGAGAACAGAAAAAGAATTCAGGCTGACAAATTAGACTTGAAATCAGTTTCATTTACATAACGCCTGGAAGTTCATTAATAACAGAGTTTTAATTATTCATGCTCTTGTTTCACTAGATACAGCAGTTTTCCCCCTGCTGTGCGGGATGTCTGGATTAGCTAAAATGAACCTTAGCAAACCGGTAGGCTGCCCAGATACTCAGATGCTTTTCTATTTTCACACCACTAGAGATGGGGGTTGGGGAGGATGGAGCTTGTGTACAGATTGGGGCTGGCTAATGAGATGAGGTAGGAAGGTGAAGAGGAAGGCACTGAAGAGAGAAAAACTAAGCTAGCTGGCAGGATTCTTTGGGGTTTACATTACATCTTGCAGAAAAGAAAGAGAAGGAAAAAAATGCAACTGTTGTAAATTGTACCTGATGGGAGCTTCCACCTGAGATGATTACACTTTAAGTATCAATTGTTTCAAGGTTTCCTGATCCGGTGTACTACAAGATTGTGTGCAAGGGTCTTTTCTTTTGGATACAGGAGCACTAATAGGGTTTACTTTGGTTTGCTTACATTTTGAAAAATAAAAAAAGAAAAGGGAACAGAGAAGGTAAGAAGAAAAGAAACAAACTATTTTTTCCTCCTCTCCCATGTAATCTGTACGAATCTGAGTTACAGGTTTAAAGTTGGCTTCCATACAATTTTCTTTAAAAAGAACAGTGGGGATATTATTTTCATTTCTACTAGTAATAAATAACTACACTCAAGATACTTTCCTGCAAAGAATTTAAACTGTTTTCACACACATCAATCTCCTGATACACTATCTCATGAAGTACGTAGTTCAGGACTGATCAGATAGAGGATTACTGCATTTCTGGTTCATTTACTCTCTATATGTTTTACTGACTAATTTAGGCAACTATCTCACACAAAGAGAATCCATGACAAATAAAAACAAGACTCACTAGTTCCCAACACCTTTAAGAGTTCAGCCAGAGGCAGAAGGAGGCTAAAGGAGAACCGCTCTTCATTTTGAAATCAGACAACAGCTGCAGGTTTGGGTTTCCAGGGGTGTCTCTGGGACAGCTTTGTAACAAAAATTCTTACTTTGGGGAAACAGCATTTCTCACAAACAGGAGAAGTATTTTAAAGAAAAAAAACAACTTAGTAAGGAGAAATGACACTTAACAAAAGCTGACCAAATACCAAACACTTGTCTACATTCTCTTGCTTGATGTAAATGCCACAAAAATTACCACATTCACTTTACCAAAGATGAAATCGAGTCTCAGAGAGGCCAAGAATGTAGTAAAGAAAGGGATTAAATTCAATCATATCTGTCTGACACCAACTTTCCCCTGCTACATACACATTTGAAGACAATGATTATTTATGATTTTTAGACAAAGTTTTATACAACTTTTTATTTTTCTGTGTTAATTTTCTTTACCCTTCCACTGATACATGATTTTCTGGAAAATAAATACAATGGCCATATTTTTGTTTTTAACAATACAGATAGCTTTCTTAGACCTGTACTAACCAGAAAGTCATAAAAGTCAAATATTTAAACAGTTAATAACACAGGAGCAGGATGCTAATATGAGCAAGTCCTATTTCTCATAACAGAATAAATGAGTAAGAATTAGACAGACCACCTGATAACTTTAAGTCAAATGCCAGATCACATAAGAAAACGTAATCACCAGAATCTGCTATCTCTCATTACTTTAAGTTTGCTTTTAAGTGGATATTTTATCAAGGTACTGTGAAGGGCAATCATAGACTAAACTAAGGTTTCTTTCCTTCCTTCCTTCCCTCTTTCCTTCCTTCCTTCTCTGCTTCTTTTTCTCCCTCCTTCCTTACTCTATTTTTTTCCCTCTCCTTCCTTCCTCCCTTCCTTTTTTCTTTCTCCCTCCCTGCCTTCTTCTTTTTTTTCCCCATAAGGCTATCAGCTACTCATTTCTGCTTTGAGGAATTTATCTTTACTGACTGGTCTCAAGTTTTATTTCATTCCTGGGCCAATCCCTCCCCCAGTCAGTTTTGGCCTGTTTTATAAAGCTATCTTTATTTGGGAGATTTTTAATGATTAATTACTGCTTCAGCATGTTCATAAGCTCTCAACACATTTACAAAATTTTATCTTTTTATCTCTCAGAAGTATATATATATATATATAGATATAAAAGTACAAAGAGGTTACATGATAAGCCCCCCAAAAAAAGTGTTTTGAAAAGCTAAAATAAGATCCTTTACTAGTGAGCTACTCTAAGCAACACACTGGCTTTCACTGTAAAATGCAATAAACTGACAGCACTACATAAAAGTCAGAATCATTGCAGGTGGCTGGGACATTATTGACAATCTGACAACTGAGATGGTAATTTCTCAAAAATTGCCTTCACCACTCTGAAAAGTTAAGCTAAGAGGGACACCTTTCTTCTAAACCTCTGGCCAAGGATTCCTATAAAAATTTGATTTGTTTTTGAAAAAGATAATGAAAACCAAACCTTTGGAAAGGCTCAAACGAACTAGTTTTTCAAAAAAAGCTTTAACTGCTCAATGGGTGATGTGTTTGTTCTACTTTAAAAACATATTTTGTTCTATTTTCTGGGCTCCTTTATTCTTTTAAAAACTTAGAAATATTGCCAAAGGACAAAGAAAACAATGGAAGGTTGTATGGGGAAAAGGAGGAGACCATCTGGATTGCGTTTGATCTGGCAGCTCTCTCCCTGTCCAGTTAGGTGGATGCCGCCCTGGGCGAGCAGGAGGGGTCTGTCTGAGATGATATTGGATTTCCAGGTGCAAGTATTCACTCATCTAAATCCTGACCATATGCTGTTATACATCTGCATAAGTACTACTGTTTCCTTTTGAACTAGATATGGAACGTACACCTGACTGAGACATACAAGATAGATGGTTCTGAAGTGTTGAAAGAACTCCAGCAATTTTGCAGGGAAGACTTTTTAGGTCATGGACATGTTTCTTATAGCTTGAGGCTTGACATGTCTTTTGCCTAGTTAGAAGTGGCATACAGAGAAAACTTGAGAGGAGTCAGGAGATAAACATTTTCCCGTCCTGTTTCTGACCACTTGCTTCTTGAATACAAAGTATATAGAGTAACTCTTCCAATCCTTAGAGGCATATCTAATCCATGAGGGGAGAGATTAAATGTGCAAACTATCTTTCCTAAGTTTTATTTATGCAAGATGAGGATGTTCTAGAGATCTACTGTGCAACACTGTGCCTCTAATTCAGCATATCATTTTGTACACTTACAAACATGTTTTGAGGCTAGATCTCAGGTTAAATGTTCTTAGTACAATAAGTAAAACCAAATGAAACAAAAACATGTACTAACCATTGGCAAACTGCTATTTTGCAGGACATTGTTATTTGTTAAACAGAACAGAAAATCTATGTATGATAATTACTGATTTAGTGCATAAGTAAACAGCGGTTTACTTATCTGATTATAAGTTTTCTCATCTGTAAAATAATATTTCCCATACTGGGTCTTTGTAAGAATTCAAGATCATACAAAGAAAATCATCATAATTGCTTAAAGCATGGTGGTTATTATTATTTGACTGAAAGTCAAGATGCCAGTTTTATCCATTGGGCATTCAGTTTATAATCTGAAGTTACATAACTTCTGTAGTGGCAAATTGAAAGGCATGTGTGATTTCCTCTCAAGAATGGAACCAATGATTTCAGAGGTGGCTCCTGCTGTGGAATGATGGGGGGAGTAAAACTGGTGCTGAATGAGCTGTGTTTAGAAGGTAAAAGCCCTGAAAAAGGAACACCTTGAAAATGTAAAAACTTTCATATTTCATCTCTGGGCCATTTTATATATGAACCCATTACTTAAAAATATTTGGTTGGAAATCTCTGTTAACTCTCACTTTTGTAAATTTTTGGTAGTTCTTATAATTATTAAAGAAAAATTTTAAGGGAAAAAACTTTAAAATATATTTTATTAGTGGCATTTTACTATATTTCAACCCTCTGATTATTAGTCAGTTATCAAATACATTAATAAGTAAAAACTTAATCCCCTGACAGTGGCAAAAAATAGATAATACTGCTTTTAAAAAAAGGAAAGAAATATTTTCAGAAATAGCTGGTTAGTACTGAATATCTAACTTTTCTTCTAGTGTATTAAGAGCACAGATCCACATTTTTTAGTATCATTTTAACATTTTAAAAAATAGAAAATGGAATTAATGTTCATGTTCCATACTAGCTTACTATTGAGCAAAAGTATTTTTTCTATACTGAGATTTACAAAGACTTTTAATAGTTTCTGTTAGATGGCAGGGTAAAACAAGGTAGAGGTTAAGAAAAAAGTTTTTTCTCAGCACTTGCAAAACTATCCTTATTGCATTTCGTGGCATCTGAGTATGGTAGAATTTTTGTTCCCTTTCATGTCATAATCCTTTCTTCTAACAGATGGAAAATTAATTTAGCACTATACTGGGGGACTCCTTGGGTTGATACTTAAAATATCCAAAAGGTAAATAAAATGATTCATACTTACAAATCTGTGCATTATGTTCCATTTTAGGAAATAATGTAATGAGGAAAAGAGGAAGGGAGTAAGGGAGAAGAGACAGGGAAGTGAAGTGGAGAAAATACACTAGAAACTTTGAAAAAAAAAAAAAGGCCAAAGATAGCAAAGAAAGAAAGGGGAGAAAGAAAAGAAGGGAGAAAGAAAATAAAGGGCAAAAAATGGAGGCCAGGATGTAGGATGATGGATTTTTTGAGAAACTGTAAAACCAGAAACTCTTTAGTGGAAGGGCAACTCAAAAGACAGAGACAGCAATGAAATAAAAACATCTGTGATGAAACTGCTTGAAAATGCTTTACTCTTCCAGTTGAAAGACAAAACCTGTTTAGAAAAGATGACACAATAAAAATAAAAACTAAATTTAATTAATAAATGGGTAATTATGGCCCAGATACATGACTAAATTCTTTGAATCAACTAGGTAACAAGAATAATGACTTGATAGGAAAAATAACTTATATAATACAAGCACTTGCCATTTCTTTAAATACCATATTCTAGGTAAATTATTTTAAATCCACATATATTATAAGTGTAACACTTTGAAGATAATGTCAGCAATAAATTCTAACAGTGTGCATTGATACTCAAATTAATTGCACAGACCCTTAGTATTCATTGCTTTGGGTTTTTTATGAGATTATGACATCTTTTGCTTTTTTTTTGGCATTTCAGGGTTGCACCTGTGGCATATGGAAGTTCCCAGGCTAGGAATTCTGCTGCAGCTGCTGGTTTACAACACAGTCACAGCAACATTAGATCTGAACTGCGTCTGAGACCTACAACACAACTCATGGCAACACCAGATCCTTAACCCTTTAAGCAAGGCCAGGGATTGAACCCAAATCCTCAAGGCTACTAGTTGGGTGCATTACCACTGAGCCGTAGAACTCCTACATCTCATTTTTAAGATGAGAAAATTTGCAACTATAATTTCTGGTAATATAAAAATTATTTGAATCTGAAGATTTAAGCACCTAAATGCTAAGTATCAAAAACTCACCATGACCTTTACAATTATCTGACTATGGCCTCAATCCTTGATTCATCCCTTTGTCTTTACAGTTTTTCTAAAGCCTTCATTCTAAGTGTCTTAAAAATTCCAGGAGTTCCCTTTGCGGCTCAGTGGTTAACGAATCCGACTAAGAACCATGAGGTTGCGGGTTCGATCCCTGGCCTTGCTCAGTGGGTTAAGGATCTGGCGTTGCCGTGAGCTGTGGTGAAGGTTCCAGACACGGCTCGGATCCCGCGTTGCTGTGGCTGTGGCGAAGGCCGGAAGCTACAGCTCCTGTTAGACCCCTAGCCTGGGAACCTCCATATGCCGCGGGTGCGGCTCTACATAAAAAGGCAAAAAGACAAAAAAACAAATACTCTTTAGTGTTTGATGCTATATCTATAATGCTGAATATCATATATGTTTAGCTTTTTGTTCAGAAATTTGCCAAAAAGCCAGGGTATATACAAATTTTCGAAAATTGCCCTCCCTTTTCCACTTTCTCTTAAATGACTTTTTCAACTCCTACAAGGAGGGGGAAAAAAAAACAACACATGACTTCCTCCTTCATCATCTTCTAATACTAGCTAACATAACTTTGGGGTGCATGGATAATATGCCCTATACTCAGCACTGAACATATTGCCACATTTTATTCTTATGAGGATAAAAAATTTAACTGCCACTACTTTTCAGGGAGGCAGCAATCTATCAAATGCCACACAGCACAAGGTTGGAGGTAGAACAGAATTCAGGTTTGGCCAGTTCCAAAGCCCACATCCTTGTACATCCTGCCTTCTAGTTAGTTATCAAATATGCCCAAGTCTGCTTTCTACCTCCTACACATAGGCTTCTGAAAGTAAGATATGCTGTGCTTTGACATAGTGACTGGCATGGAGTGGGTTCATAAAAAATTTGGGGAAGGAATACAGTAAGTCTAAGTTCACCTTTAATCAAGTCACTCTTAAGCTTGCAGAAAGTGCCCGATTCTCCCTTTTGGCTAGGTTTCTGATTACCTAAAACAGATCTGTATGCTCCATGAATGGGGTGCTGAAAGGAAGAAAGTTACAGTATGATATATACCTGGTCAAATACTGGATCTCCAGACTTGCTGGTCCTATACCAGCAGTCCTAAATTTGTTGTTTAAAGTTATTTATACAAAAAGGATGTTCACTCTGAGTTTTTGCAGAGGAATTCCTTCTATTATTAAATTGGGAAATTATCATATACCAGAGTGGTATATGCTTTAGAATTATGGGAGCTTCCCTCCTGCCCCACCCCAGTTTTTGGTTCTAAAATATATATGTAAACTTGGCTTGATGAGACCAGAAGAGATAGTAAGGAAAAACAAGGAGCACCCCAAGGATGGAGGATGGAGGCCCAACATGAAAGAACTGCTCTTGATTTCTAAATGTTTCAGTGATATTTTTGAGTTTGTAGTCCATGTATTACAATGTTCTTGCTTTCAGCAGGCGCTTTTCAACGAAGCACTAAACTTTCCCTCATAGACTCCAAGAGGATATCTTCAGGTAGGTTTAATGCAGAAGATTAAGACTGCATTAAGATTAAGTCTGAAATGTTCTGCTACCAATTAGCCCTCTAGTATTTCTGTAAGCCTTGAATTTTTGATGCGATCAATGACACCAGTGGAGCCATCTTCTGTGGAGCGGTTATTAAAGATATAAAAATCAATACAAAGATGATACTTGGAAATCTATATCACAAGATAATGAATCACCACGAGAGCCGACTAAGAAGAATGTCAGCAAACCAAACAGAAGGTTTGTGCATAACAAAGTGTTTCATGCCAGTAGAATTTAAGCTAAATTTTGCATGAGACAGAAGTCTTTAGGCTACACTTATGATACGTTTGCATGACAAGGTTTTAATAAGATGAAGACACAAGTCCAACTAGGCAAGAGGCTCCTAGTGATTTGAAAAAAAAGAAAAAGAAAAAAAAGGAGAGTGAGAACTGAGATGTTCACGACTGAGCCAATACTAGCATGATTTAAATTTAACTAATGACAAAATAGTATCAAAACTTTCTCTGTCAGTAATCCTCATTCAATTTCTTTTAAATGAAACATTATTTGTCTGCACCTTAAGTCCATAAGTACTGATTGTTATTGGAGCTGTGTATTGGAGCTTCACAGAAAAGTCCAAATTTAATTTGAAGTGGGGATTGATTTCGTTTCCTTCAAAGGAAGATTTTTTTTTTCCTGCCAAAATTGAGCTGGTGCATGACTTTGCAAGTTCATTTTGGTTTTCTCCTTGGCACAATAGTAAGTGACAGGAGAACATTTACATGTTTTGTCCTTAAGGGATATCACGACATTGCTAATGATGACACAAATGACTGGGAGCTATTCTTTAGCTTTAGAAATATGGATTCCTTCTGATTCCAATCATTGGATGCCAGAGAAGGCAAAAATAAGCATGCCTGCTCCAGCCACTAGTGCGCTAAACTATTATATATTTATTAGATCTAGACTTTTATGTTGGAGATTTCCCACTTTACAACTATATAAATAAAGTTTTATAGTCAGGGATTAGATGAAGGTGTGTTTTCGTGTACATTGGGTGGTGCAGAAGTCATAAATGTTTCTATTTCCCTCTTTCTCTAAGGCACATATGAGTCCCTTCTTGGAACTCTTAAGTGGCAGCCTTTATGGAGGGACATGTTCATAATCACTTTGCATCAAGTACTTAACAGCGAAGTCTGGCTCTTCGTTAATCAGTAAACTTACTAATTTAGAGAGAGAGATGTCTGTTTTTCTTGGAGTTTTTTCATCCACTTCTCATCCTGGCGCCAACACAATTTCCAGAAAATGAAACAATGATTAGTTTATGCTACTGCATATTAAGTTTGGTTTTCTCTGTGTTTTCCTTGCGTGTTTCAAAGGTTGACTTAATCAGCTGTGAGTTGTTATGAAGTCAGTCAGGGTGGAATCCCCACAGATATATGTTTTTTTTCCCAACATATCACATAACAATAAGGGGCTAGACACACCTTCCGTAGTTTTAACAAGTCTTTGCAGTTTTGACTTAATTTGTTTCCCTCCCCTTTACCCCCTGAGGCTCCCAAAGCAAATGAACCATTTAGTAGCAAAAAACAAGGGAGATTAGTTTAGACTTCAATAAAACACAGACCTCTTGCTGGCAGTATCTGCCCTGATGCAGTGTGTCTGCAGTTTAAAATACTGCAGTGCCTTGATTGCCCTGACACCTCGCAATTGTCCTCTTGAACCCCCACTGCCTGGGGAACCTCAGTGCTCACAGCTGTTCAGTTTTCATGCTCATCCTCAGTGGTGTTGATACTTAGTTTCTTTATCCTTGTAAAATATGCACTACGATACAAGAATATATTTAGCAGTTTTCCAATAGATCTAGACTCAGTGTTTAACTTGGATAGTTTCTTTTAAGTGGTGTGGAAAAAAAAAAAGTATAAGAGATGCTATTCTTCTAGGCAAGAGGTTCACAGATAGCATTTAACAAAACATATTTTTGTGCAAGGAAAGGTTTTTGCACCTCATCCAATCTATAAAAAGCTTTAGCCCTAATAAGTGAGCAGTCCTGTTTGCTTGGGGGTTAGGTTTTGCTTTCTTGAAAGATATTACTAATTAACTTACAAATAGCTAATGATGGTCTGCTATCTGTTCAGTGCTGGGGATATACTTCGTATCAGGGAAATTGTGAGAAGGGTATTCAGTAAGACTCTGAAGCTTTTCTCCTGTGAGATCACATTTTAACGTTTTTGGGGGGAAAAGTTGGTTAGCAAACACAATCAAATTGGATAAACCCAAGTAGAATAATCAAACATTTTTTTTTTCTTTCTTTCTTTTTTTCATTGGCAGCATCCACTGCATATGGAAGTTCCCAGGTCAGGGACTGAATTCAAGCCGCAGCTGTGACCTACGTCCCAGCTGCAGCAACGCTGGATGCTTCAACCTACTATACCAGGCCGAATATCAAGCCTGTGCCTCTGAAGCAACCTGTGCTGTTGCAGTGGGATTCTTGACCCACTGCACCACAGTAGAATTCCCATAAAGATTATTCTTAATAGATGAAAGAAACGAGATGCATAGCAATTACCGAAGAGCAAAGTCCTTCCTAATGGGCAAAATGATAAAAACTGGACCCCCAAATTGCAAGTAAGTCACATGGAGAAAGTTAAGGTTTCAGAAGTTATATGTGAAATAAGCTGGTGGGGGGGATAAAAGGGGTTGAGAGCTACAAAAGGCAAGCTGAACAAGAAAATTTCACTTTCCCAAACAGTTAGGCTTACTTTATTTATTTTTGCTTTTTAGGACCACAGGTGCGGCACATGGAAGTTCCCAAGTTAGAGGTTGAATCAGAGCTATAGCTGCCAGCCTACGCCACAGCAACACCAGATCCAAGCCGCGTCTGACCTACACCACAGCTCATGGCAATGCTGGATCCTTCCTTAACCCACTGAGCAAGGCCAGGGATCCTCATGGATACTAGTAGGATTAGTTTCTGCTGTGCCACAATGGGAACTCCTCCCATAGGGAACTCCTCCCATACAGTTAAGATGGGCCCTTTGAAAACCCACAGAGGGCATTTACAACACCATATGATCACAAATAGTTTTTTAGATTTATAATTTAATTTAGAAATCAAGAAGACAGATGTATTAGTCTATAATGCTGTGTCTTATGTAACCTAATTTTGACATATTTTTCTAGCTTCTGTGAAATGAAAGAGTGGCTTTAATTGACAGAAATTAACATAAGATGGAGGCAAAGAGAACAATTTCCCAGGAATTATGGCTTTGCAAACAAGCCCACAAATAGGGATATTTCAGATCTCTGGGAGTCAGTGCTTCACCAGACCTCTTAGTGGTCAGTCTTTCTACTAACTACTTGACTCCTATGAATCCAGGGAATTGGGTGAATCCAAATCTCAGAGAATCTAGTTTTAGGAGAAACAAAGTAGGATAAAAATATAGTAAGGCAGGGAGAATTTGTTATAACACAACTATATATATATTTTTTTAAAAGAATAGAAACATAATAAAATGTTAACAATACTTTTCTCTGGGTGTTGGCATAGACAATGGCTTTTTTATTTTTATTTTTTTATTTATTTTTGTCTTTTTGCCTTTTCTAGGGCCGCACTAGAGGCATATGGAGGTCCCCAGGCTAGGGGTCTAACAGGAGCTGTAGCTGCCAGCCTTCGCCACAGCCACAGCAACGCGGGATCCGAGACGCGTCTGCACCCTATACCACAGCTCACGGCAACACTGGATCCTTAACCCACTTAGCAATGCCAGGGATTGAACCTGCAACCTCATGGTTCCTAGATGGACTTGTTAACCACTGAGCTGCAACAGGAACTTCAACAATGGCTTTTTTTCTTCCTTGTATGTTTTAATATTTATAAATTTTCTACAATAACATTTTTACTCTAACCAGACCAAAAAAACAGATCAATAAAAAGTACAATCTAACAGTTGAAATTACTATTATTATACGCAAATGAATACATTTTACCACTGGTAATGCCTTTGGCTACAGAGTAAAGATGATTTCCATAGAAATATGTTTTATATCTAATGAATTGGGAAAGCTTTCAGCAAAATCAGAACTACAGATCCTGGAAGCTAAAAACAGTGAAGATTTGATAGACACAGAGAAGAAAAAGTAAGATCCATGGAAATCTTCCAGATATTGAGAACAGTCTGTGAGAGAGTACGTTAAGGACATGAAGAATGTGAAAACAATGCAAAGCGAGTCTTATATGAAAGTGAATTATAAATTAGGAGAGATTAGGAAGTAAACTGACCTTGAATCTGAAATTGATAGCAATGAGAAAATTCTCTATTTTCAATGTCAAAATTAAGAAACTCTGTTGGGAAACAAGTTTATGGACTGAGTAAAATCAACCTGAGTGTCAGATTGATTTCTGCTTTGAGGGGAGGAGCTTTAAGTCATTAGCACTGGGTCTGTTTTATTAACACTATATCTTTTCCTTTACTTCCAAGAAAAAGCACATATAATGCTCTTACTCTTCATAATTCACTTACTTAGTCAAATATTCATTGATTTTTCTGAATCTGTAGCCCATCTGCTTGCAAAACACTCATTGACTTCATGGGACTAAATAATAAGTATTGGTTGATGTTAATGTACATACATGCAATAAAACTGTCAACTCAGTGATCTTTCTGGTATACCTGAGTATAATAAGAAAAGCATCATTAGACAGTGAGGCAACACTGTCTGAAAGGTGGTGTACTTAATGGAAAGAAAGTGGCCTTTGGCCTCAGAAAGACATAGGTTCAAATCCTGGCTCTGCTACTTGTTACTTGTTAAATCTGATCAAATTAAAATTTTGAATCTTAGTTCTTTGACTTTAAACCAGGGATAATACATTTTCCTAATATAAATTTTGTAAAGATTAAATGAAATGTATATAAATTAAAAGCATAGAGTAGAGAGACGGGCATACAACAAACTCTCAATAAATGACAGCTATGATTATAATTGTCATCAGCATACTCACAGTTTACTTTTCTAACATAATGTAAATTAGAGTTTCAAGAACAATATTTAAATCTAGTTTTCTTTGCATGAGTCAGGTTTTGGATTATTAATATGAGAATGTTTGCAATTTTTGCTTAGTAAATGGTTGATTTATACAACTAGATATGAAATGGACTCATCTTCCACGTGCTCAAATCTTTCTTTGTCAAGGTCAATAATACTAGCTTTCTCTTTCTCAATTAGTTCATATTGGGGCTCTTGTTAGAAACCCAAAAAAAGCAGCTGATGAACTTCAGAGACTCTGGGATTCCTCAGTAAGCTTTATACTAAAGCCTAACATTTGGGTATTAAAGCCTTGAAATCAGTTACAATAGCTGTAATTCTCTTGGGGGAGATGAATTCTTTCTATCCATCCCAGAATCTTCACTCTTGCAATCTGACACTAGAGTCTCATACTCCAACTAAACTTGGTATGTCTATTTGCACTTTCACTGGGTGTGGAAGAGTGAAAGACTTGCTTGCTGGCAGTTAACGCAGCTTTCATGGTGAGTTGACCAGTCTCTTCAACTATTCCTTTGCTTTGTTTTTAGTGGTCAAGCACCTTATTACATTGTCTCTGGATAATATAAATATAGGACCCCTGGTTGTTTAACCCAGAGAAACACTATATATCCAAGCTCTGTTTATTATTAAAACTCCATCTTGGATTCCACCTCTTTCATGAGAACTCCTATAAAATGTCATAGTTTATAATACTGAGATTGGTACATGCATGTATTTTTTTCTGATGCTAATATTTATTTTGTAGGTGTTGATTTTTTCCCCCTTTGTAAATAACGTGCAGTGAACAGGGACTGCATTTTATACTCTTTTTATATTTATTTGTTGTGGAACAGTTGGACATATTATAGACCCCCAATAAAATCAGTTAAACGATTTTTTTTAAAAAGTTCTCCAAACATCTAGTTAGGCTAAAAAGTATATTTAGTTTAATTTTGAGTGTGTGTGATTTTAAAGTTTCCAGTGAATATGAACAGCTCCATTTTAAACCAACCCTTTCATTCTTGAAATGATAGGATCAGTGAGATAAGAGAGGGCAGACAGGTTTTGTAAAGAAAGACTGACAACAGGATGCAGATTTGGTGCAAGTTAAGATCTGCTAAACATTTTTGTTGCTTGAAAATTTTTCCTAAAACCAGCGTTCATTTTCGAGCCTCCTTTATTTATTTCTTCAAATTATGTATCAAAAATTTTACTCAGATACATGCTGAGTGATCAAGCTCACTCAGAACATTCAGATGCAGATTTGAGACTAGAACTCAAAAACAGGATCCCAGCCATGTATTTTTAACAATGATGCTTTCCTGAAATGCTGGTTGCAGGGAACAGCCATTACCCATTCATGTTTCTTATATTACCATAGCAGTCAAAGTTTATTTATAGCATAGAGACTCCAGAAAAAAAACAATTTAAAATTTCTTAAGAATTACACTGAGACAACTGTCTTAATAGATAACATTATCCCTTCCAACTATTACTTGTCTTACTTTCAATATTAAAATGATGTTATATTATTCAGGATTATATTAAGATATGCTATATTTAACCATGTCTATTTTGAAAATAGAAAAATAGGAAAAATAAAGGAAATTCACTGAAATTTGAGAAAGAATTATTATGGGAAATGATTTTATTATTTACTCATTCGTTAATCTGATCATCTAATTAGCTTTATTAGGCAATTCATGAGTTGGGTAGCATCCCATGTGGCAACTAAGAAGGATGCTCCCTAGTGTCTATTATTTTTATGAAAAATCTTCTCTTTCAATAAATAACCTACTACTAATACCTATTCTTTTAGAAGATGCATCATTGTTTCAACTTTGCCCTTTAAATGATTTTAACACTAAGTATCACTATTGACTAAATATTATGATAGCATGGTTAGTTAAAAAAAGATTCAAACTTCAGTTTAGATCTTCTTATTAAAATTAGGTCTCTAAATGGCTCAGCAGATAACTTATTAAAACCTTATAATACCCTAAGTTTCTGCATTTGGGTTATTAAAAATACAACCATAATCAATGATAGCATTAGCAACAACTAGACAAAGTAAAATAAACCACATCCATACATATGTTAGAGGATCAATTTCACATATTTTTATCTTTAAAGTTATCTTTGGAAACAGGATAGTGATCTATTACATTTTGGAGATGAGAAAACCAGGCCAGAAAACAGTGAAGGGCTACTTTTGGGTTGAACTCTGTTTTTTCTGAGGTTCTAAAGTGATGCACTAGTGTTTTCTTTTCTCTGTTACTTTCAGTCCTGAAAAGAAAGAGGAGTGTGGTAGGTTTAAGAAATTGCTTTTGCTAATGGAGGAGCTGGAAATCCAATGACTTGATCTGACCAACTAGCACCACGGTTATGCTTCTTAGAAGAGAAGGATGAATGTGAATGGAAACCCGAAGTATTGGCAAATCTACCAGAGAGTTGAAGTCATTAGCCATATATAGGCTCATTAAGCTCTAACAGTGATCATAATCATCAGTTTGTGATTTGGAAGAATGTGTCCCCATCCCCTTGAAAGGCTTTTTGTTTTGTAGGTTCCTTTTTATTCTGCTTCCTGAAACTCTATGCCAAATTATGTTTGCATGTTTCTGATACAGCGATGAGCCTTCTAATTGACTCTCCCACTACACTGTGAGCAGAGCTGGCAGGCACTCGGCTGTCAGGTCACTATCACGTCACACTACCTAGGGCTGGCCAGGGACCCATTCAAAGGGCAATGAGATGCCAATTATTCTCTTTCCTGGCATTTACATGAGAGGTATAATATATCTCTTTTAGGAGAGAGGCTGCTAAAAGGGAATTGGGAGTTTGATAGCCTTAATAATTCCCATAACCACTGAGTTTCTGGACTAAAGGAAAATTGAGAAACTGAAATGAAGAGAGTGAGGAGGTAAAATAAAAGTGCTTTAGTTAATCAGTAAATCTAGTGTTTACTAGGTGTCAGGCAATATTTTAAGTGCTTTACATCATCTCATTTGTTTGTGCAATGTCACAACTCTTAGGAGAGAGTAATATTATTTCCCCCACTTTGTAGATGAGAAAACTGAAGATCACACTGTGGTTTTTGTTGTTGTTGTTGTTGTCTAAGAACCACAGAACCACAATTTGAATTTAGGTTTGCTCTAAAGCCTAAATTTGTAGTCATGTTGTTATAGGTGATATCAAAGATTCTGTTTGAGTCTACCTTAATAGAGAACTAATGGCTTGGCTTCTGGAAATACACTATTATTTAACAAGCAGGAAAACAAATGATGGTTGTGACTCAGAGAAATAGGAATATGAGGTCAGCTTCTGTAATTCCCTTCACCCCATAGATCCTCATCTGATAACACCTGAAGGAGATGTAGCCCTAATGGAATGCTCTGTACCTCTTCCTACTTCTACAAAAGGACTGCATCCTAATAATTGCAAACTTCACTGATGAACATGACAGATCTAATTGCTCTCCGCTTGACTACATGACCTGTGATGTCCTGGCATACTCCAGGGCAGGGGTCTTCTAAGATCACAAAGATACTACTGTACGAAGTTAAGGTAGGTAGCCAGCCTCAAGCAACATACAACAAATACCGTGACTCTGAAGAGAAAGAACCCACAGATGTATTCTTCCCTCAGCACTCCCCAGGATTATGATTCTACCTCCTACTAAAAGATTACCCAGTATCAGAACTTAGCAACACACCAAAGATAAAAGACAACATATTTACACAATACTAGAATCCATACTATAATTACATCTATTATGTCTTAGTTTGAAATGAATCATTTACCTTATGGATCTATGTAGGCTCCATACTCTTCAGAACTAATTGTGAGGTTTAGAGTTGGTGGTCTGTGACCTAGAAGGAAGACAAACAAATTCACAGTTCAAATTTAGCATAAAAAGAATATCAGAAGTTCCCACTGTGGCTCAGTGGGCTAAGAAGCCAGCACGGGGTCTGTGAGGATGTGGGTTCCAACTCTGGACTCACTCAGTGGGTTAAAGAATCCGGCTTTGTCGCAAGCTGTGGCGTAGGTCACAGACGCGACTTGGATCCAACATTGCTGTGGCTGTGGTTTACGCTGGCAGCTGCAGTTCTGATTCAACCCCTAGCCCAGGAACTTCCATATGCTACAGGTGCAGCCATAGAAAGAAGATAAAACAAAGAATATCAATATGACTGAAGATGATTTACTTGTGTGTTAAACCTTGTTTTGAGTCAGACTCAAATTTATAAAGACATGTTTCAGTTTGGAGGCTCAGAGAAGACAGAATTCAGACAACACAGAATATCAGTGTCTATGCCCCCGTGCTCTAAATATCAGTGTAGACCACCCCCCCCAAAAAAAAAGTTAAAGGGTCTAAAATGATTCCTGGAACTGAATAATGTAACTGAACCCAGGAGGGAGGAGCAGAAGAGCAGACTGCCACTCACCTGGGGAAACAAGTTAATAAAAAGATCAATTGCACTCTTATCTTGTTAGTCATTAGACAGCCCATTGATACCACCTGCTTACTTTAAATATAAAAAACACAGACCAGCCATTGGAAAGCTGCCACCACTGCTTTGGAACCCCTTTCTTCTCTAGTGATAGGAGGGAAAAGGCCAAACTCTTGACCCTTAGAAGCTAAGCATCTGTTCCTCTGGTCAATGCAAATTTGAGGGCAAATCAGAAAGCAAGTCTTTCCTCAGGGGACGAGACAGTGTGTGGTTTCCTCTTCGATAAGTATACGAAAATATAAGGAGTTTATAAAGTTACTATTATTGTAACCTCAAGAAACATTTCTAATGTAAAAAATCAAATGGCTCAAAGGATGTGCTTTCTTCTTTTCCTTTAGGTAATTATATCCCTCAGATTTGAAGTGGATATATATTTAAAATACACAAATCATACAAAGCTTTTGTTTCTTTTAATGATGAGAGAACCACAGCTTCTTTTTCATTGGTCAATATTATTCTCCAAAAGCGTAAGGAAAAGTTTACCTGTTTTATTTTAGTATCAGTTGCCAATGAGTCAAGGTTCAAATGAAACATTACACATTTCCTAAAGTAAAAGAAGCACCTGCTTACCATTGGTAGACATGGAAGAAACTTTTATTTTAATTGGTAATAGGATCTTTTTCCTCAGCAACTGTTGTCTATTTCTCTAAGCTTCCACAAACTTCAGCTATTAATGGGCCTCCCAATTTTTTTTGTCATCCCCTGACACTACTCCTTAGCAAGGTATCAGATGTTATGATGGGAAGAATCCAAACCATCTCATCTTTATAAAGCTTAAGAGTTTTTCTTGCCAATTTCTTCAATTCCTGGTTAACTAATAGACATGCGATTAGCATAGAAATGGTAGACATTTGATTTTCTGAAAGAGGGATATTTTTATCTGTAATAAAAAAAGCTCATTTTTGTAGGATGAATTAACATTGGCTATCAAGCTATACTATCTTAAGAGGACTAAAGTAATTGAGTAATTATTAATATCTGTGATAATGAGCATAGCTTATGAACTGATAACCAGGCCTCTATTTTTTTGATAGACATTTATATTTGAAAATGAAGAGTTCAAGGACTTTTCAATATTTTCCTGAGAGTTCAGGCACATGGCAAAAGATTCAATGAACACTGTATGTGATAATTAGAATGTCATAGAAATAGAAATGTTTTCCTATATATGTCTTTTACAAACAGAACATGCATATCTGAGTAAACCTGATGAGAACAACATTAACCAAGTTAGTCAAATATAAGAAATATTTATTTTTGCTAAAGTTTGAGAACACCTCGTTTATCAGAATGGGACTTGCTAGTCTCCTTTGAATACTCCCTTTATTACAGTTGTTGAATAAAAACTTTCTTTTTCGAAGAGAGTTCCTCTTAGTGTAATACCTTCGAATTCTGAAGTCAATTTCTCTGGTAAAATTTCCAAGTTCAAAATAATAGCATCAAAGTAAGTCAGTCGGATGTTTGAATAACACATCTCTTAGGCTGTGGTAGTACCGTCACTGGAAAAGCCCACTGGGGTCCCTGGGAAAAACAAGATGGAATCTAGGCGATAGGTAAAGTCTAACATTTTCTTTCACTTTTACTCCAGCTTCACTTGCCTGTGTGGGGCCTCAGGCAGAGGTCTTGCACCTAGCAGCGCAGAGCGAGTTTCCAGAGCTGAGCCGCGAGCCGAGCACCTCCGCTCTGGTGTGCAGAAGCACCTAGGACAACACAAGAACGCAGCGCGGGCGTGTGCGGAGATACTGCGCAGCCGCACTGCAACCAGGAGGCTAAGCAGCCCAGCTCCTCCCACCTCCACCTCCCTGCCAAGGCGGAGCTCCGCCCTCTCCCAGCTGACAGAAAGCTATACAGCGGCCCGAACCACCGCCTGTCAGAGAGAGGATTTAGAGCAGCAAGCTGCACCTCTTCAATCTTTATCAAAGATAAAGCTAAAGCTTTCCCTTGCTTTTTTTTTTTTTTTTTTCCTCCTCTTAGGGCCGCACCCACAGCATATGGAAGTTCCCAGGCTAGAGGCAGAATTGGAGCTGTAGCTGCCGGCCAACGCCACAGTCACAGCAACACCAGATCTGAACCCTGTTCTCGGATCCTTAACCCGCTGAGCGGGGCTAGGGATTGAACCTGCATCTTCATGGATACTAGTCGGATTTGTTACCGCTGAGCCTCAAGGGAACTCCTTTCCCTCGCTTCTGAATTCAGTCTCCATCTATCAGTGCCAGGCAGGAGGCCCTGGTTGGGGCCTGCCTTGAAAGGGTAGGTAACAGTATCAGTGTCTAAAATAAAATGAAAGGTCAGACCGTTAAAAATAAAACAAGAAGGGGTATAGGGAAAACCCTATAAGATTCAAGAAAAAATTAGTTCCAAGTAATATAAAAGCAGCATTTTAATCATCAAGATTCAATGAAGAAAGTAAAAATGTATGTACTGAGAAAGGAGTTAATAATTTAATATTTTTAAAAAGCTCAAGAATAAAAAGAAACCAGTTTTAGAGGAAAAGTACATCCAGTGACGTCTCATCTAAAGAAAAGATGAAGTGAAATGAATTAAACAGAGGGAAATTCCAGTATCGTCTTATATTGTCTTTTAATCTAAAAAGTAAGTTTTATTTTGAAAAGTTTGGAGGAAACTGCTTATCCTTAGTATTTCTGTTGTTTAAAAATGTACATCTCTTTTCCCTGACTAGTGTCCTTATGCCTGGACTATAACGGTAAAACCCCCAACTAGCTGAGCATTCTGTTTTAGAAGCAAGTGTAATTGATAAGATTAGCAATTCTTTTTACTGTCTGACGTGATCTAAGCTGAGAAAGCTTTTGAAATCACAACTAACATTGCCATTTCTCTAATTAAAACAGAAACAGCAGGAGATCCTGCTGTGGTGCAGTGGAAACAAATCCAACTAGGAACACTTCAGTTGTGGGTTCAATCCCTGGCCTCACTCAGTGGGTTAAGGATCTGGCGTTGCTGTGGACTGTGGTGTAGGTCTCAGACACGGCTCAGATCTGATCTGTAGTATAGGCTGGCAGCTGTAGCTCCGATTGACCCCTAGCCTGGGAACCTCCATGTGCAGTGCGGCCCTGAAAACTCAAAAAACAAACAAACAAAAAACAAAACAAAACAAAACAAAACAAACCCACAGCAACAGCAACAGTAAAATTCTTTGAATATTCTGAGTGGAATTGTGCTTTCATGGAGTTAAGTCTGGTCTCTTAATTGAAGCTTCATATTCCAGGATGCAGACATTAGGCAGTATGCAATCAATTGGGAAGGGCTGATGATGTTTGAGCAGAGGCATGACTTAACCAGAAATCCAATTTAAGTAGATGAAGTGTGTATACTATAGATCAGAACAAGGACAGAAAGTGGATTGATTCAATAATTAACCCAAGAAATACTTTTAGAAATATTTAACATGTGATAGTACTTTTTTTTTAGAACCTCTCCCACTGAATATGGAAGTTCCCAGGCTAGGGGTCTAATCGGAACTGTAGCTTTGGCCACAGCCACAGCAGCACAGGATCCTAGCCACGTCTGCATTCTACACTGCAGCTCATGGCAACACTGGATCCTTAACCCACTGAGTGAGGCCAAGGGTTGAACCTGCATCCTCATGGATACCAGTCGGATTCGTTACCACTGAGCCACAATGGTAACTCCTAATAGTAGTCTTTTAATAATAATATACTCTATTAATAATATAGTATTCTATTATAACAATATTTATCAATAGTACTAAACTTAATAGAAAATCACCTCTTTTTTTTTGTACTGTTAGACACTGAGGATCCAGAAGTGAACTGGTTGGTCAAGGTTTCCACTTTTACTGACAGAAGACAGACCTACAACATGACATAGTTGAGAGAAAGAGGGAGGGAGGGATGGAGAGAAATCTGTGTTATGAGCATGTCTAACTTTACAAGAACGCTTCTTGTTATATTAAGCTGAGTCTAAAGCTGTGAAGACTGATAGTAGCTATTGTTACAGTCCAGACAAGAAAGAGATTAATGAGAACCTAGACTAGGAGGGAGCAGTGGGAATTAAAAGAAAGAAAAAGATGCAAGAGATATTTCAGAGACAATCAATAGGAATTGGCAACTGCTGAGATTTGCAGTAAAGGGAAGAGACATAGATGAATTAGAAAACTGGAGCTTCACTGAAGAAATTGGGATGCTATTAACAGAAATATAGATGTCAGAAGAACAAACGGTTTGATGGGGTTTGATGAATTCAGGCATGGCACGTTGTATTTGATGTGTCAGAAAGTCTCATGGAGATGCCAGTAAGTAGCTGGAACTGTAAGATTATAAATTTGAGGAGAAACGAGGGCTAAGGATTTGGATGTCCTTCCAATGGTTGAGATTGTTAAATCTGTGGTACTGTTTAGAATAATCAAAGGCAAGGGAGGAGGACGGTCTCCATAGAAGTGGGCATTCTGGGAAATGATACCATTAGGGGAAAGTGCAACCAGAGTGAAGGCAAGAAGGAATAACAGAAAACGGTTAAATACTGATGCCTTTGTGGTCAACGCTGTTCTGAGCATTTTTTGTAGGGGTTAACTTACTTCATTTTCATAACAATTCCTAGGAAGTAGTTTTTGTTATTAACCTTACTTCATAAATCAGGGAGTGGAATTAGAAAGAGGTTGGTAATGCCACACAGTTCATGAGTGGTAGAGTCAAGATTGAAACCTAGAGAGTTTAGTCTCAGAGCCCCCTTTCTTAATCCCCATACTGTAACACCTATCAGATGGAACGAGTGATTTTGAAAAGAGGGTTGCTCTTATGAAAACAGAAATCCTACAGATTAAATGTAAGTGATAAGGTCAGCAAAGAGGACATCCACAGGAATAGGGCCATAGATGAGAGTATAGCAAGATGCATGAGAAATTCAGGCTAAAGGGGCTGTTGATACTAAGCAAGAGACTACATGCAAAATAATGTTACACTTTTGACAAAAGCTCTAAAGGAATGGCACAAGATTTTACAGGAGTTTATAGAAAGGGTCCTAACCTAGTATATGGGAGATACTGGGGGTAGGTATTGAGGGAAGTCTACCTTGAGAAAGGGACATTTAATCTAAGACCTAAATCTTGAGTAGGAGTTAGGAATAAGAGGGGAAAGGAGGGCACTCTAGATCTGAGGACCCTTAGACAGAAAGAACTTACAGGATTCAAGGAGTAAAGAGATTCTGGGCAAAGATAAGGGGACAAAGTCTTAAAAGACTTTGGACATTATCTTAAGAGTAAGGGAAGATATTGATAGGTCTTAAGCAGGAGAGTGATTAAATTGAGGCTCAGAAAGTGTAAGTAAACCATCTGATATCACAGCTACTAATTGAACCAAAAACAAAAAACAAACAAAAAAGCCCAAGTCATCCCAGTTCCAAGGCTACTCCTCTCATAAAACTATATCATCGTTCAGGCTAGGCTGCAAAATGGTAACCAATCAGCAATCTAGGAAAACTGACGGTATGTAGCATTTTCTGATATAAGTGGTATAAACACTATTGCCAATTTAGAACTACTAATAGGAAGTTCTGGAGGCAGAATTGGGGACAGGTGCTCCCTGTCATCCTATTATACAATATTTCTCACATTCAGAGACAATGGACCAAAATATCCTCAAAAACGTGGAAAATAAGACAACATATTACAATAATTAGCAAGTAGAGTTCTGTATATATATTAACTTTTTTTTCCTTTTTACAGCTGTACCTGTGGTGTATGGAAATTCCCAGACTAGGGTCCAATCAGAGCTGCAGCTGCTGGTCTACACCACAACCACACACAGTGGGATCCAAGCCTTATCTGCAACCTACACCACAGCTTACAGCAACACCAGGTCTTTAACCCATTGAGTGAGGCCAGGGATCGAACTGACATCCTCATGGACACTATGGAACACTATGTCAGGTTCTTAAGCCACTGAGCCACACTGGGAACTCCTTAACTTTGTTTTTAATATAATGTATTTAACTCAAAATGTATATGATTAATTACTAATGGTGGCTTTCTGGGGAAACAAACACTTTGCCAAATTCCTAAAAACTTAATAATATGATCTCCTCAGCAGGTACAAGCTGGTGCCGGCATATTGTAGCTAGCACCTCAAAGAACCATTTCTTGGGTGTATGTTTTTATTTCCCTGCTTTAATTTTGGGAGATGATTCCTGCCATCTTAGATAAAATCTCACTCAGGTTTTAGCACTAATCGCATTGTGTGGATCATAGATAGCATCCAGTGAAAAGAATGCATTTTTTTTTTTCCCCAAACAGACCAAGAGTAAATGGAGAGAGGCTAGCTCCTGGGAGTCAGGGCTGTACAGAGTCCTTTAACATTTCCTCAAGAAATGTTTGAGGAATAGCAAACACTTCTGGCTGGCTCCTCACCTTTACTTCCAAAGAAGAGAGCAAGTTTCTGGTGTCAAATACAAATTTGTAACTGTGGAATTGAGGCTAAACTATTCTCTGTATCTATTATCATTCGGTCCCATTATTGTTGTGCAACCTCCTCTTTAGGAAAACCATCAGACCCTAAAATAAAATGTTCAGAAACATGCAAATGAAAATAGCTTAACTCTTAGACTTTGGCAATGTTACTTGAGTTGCTGGGGCCTCAGAAGGGACAATCATAATATTTTTCTGGCTGTCTTCTCTTGATTTATAATTTGAATCTCCATAAATGATAATAGAGAGGGCAATTATCAAAGAAATGGAAAGGGCAATTATCATTAAATTGAAAACACATCACACATTCAACACGATGAATGACTGAGCTAAAAACAGATTTTGTGGATCTTGCAACTGTTCCAAAAGAACTTAATGGAAGCAACTTTCATCTCCCCACCTCCTCCAATTAGCCAGATGACTTTGGATATATTTTCCTTTTATTCCTTTGGATGATAACACAAAGCCTGTTAATCTAATCTGCCTGAATACTGACACTACTTATGATATGTAAATTTATGAGACTAAACCAGTTGCTGTTTGCCTAGTGTGAAAAAAAGCTTTCCTTTTTTTGTAAAAACAGTAGAGAAAAATTAGTTCTCTTGTTTGTACATTTGTGATTCCAGGAGAATGCAGACACCCATCTCATCTGTTCCTAACCCTTGTAATGAATCTTTTTAAGTGAGGTAACATGCTATTTTCTTTGATGATTATTAAATAATAGCATGGAGATTGAAATTCCCATAAAGGGCTCTTGGTTTGGTTGCATAAACAACAAATTATGACCTAATCTATAGGCATTAGTTATCATTACTACAAATACAGAAGTCACAGATAAATGTTTAAGATCATCTTTCATGGAGAATTCTTACCATTTGGATTTATTATTTTAAGGAGTCAAATTATAGACAGTCTCTGAAAGGGTTAAGTTGTGAAAGGAGGAAAAAATTTACTTTTGTCAACACATCTGTATAATAAAATTAGCTATGCCATGAATGTCAATATCTGTCTCTATAAAGCCTTATATAATTTGATCAAATCACATTCTGATAGGGAACACAAAGGGTTTTCCCTTTTCATGTTAAGTGGGGTCCACAGAGCAGATATCCTGGCATGCTTATCTTTGTAATATACAGATTATGAAGAAACTAAATATGGAGTGATGAAAATTGCTCAGAAGCATTTAGTTTATATTTATTTCATTACTCTTCTGCTTGCCCCATGCTGGTCCTGGACAGAACAATCACCTGCCATTGGTTACTGCTTACTCAGATTAGGTTTGCTTATTTGAGAACAAAGAACCATGAGATGATTCCAGCCCAAGTGGCTATACTCTTAGTTACAGAGTTTAGACATTACAGTAATGGATAAAAGAGCAAGGAAACGTAGTTCAAGGAAAGCAGGAAAGAAAACTAATATTTACTAAATACCTATTACTTGTCAGAACATTAAATACATGTAGCCTTAATGTTGCCATTCTCGGATATTAAACCTGTTAGTGAAGAGTTCCCGTCATGGCTCAGCGGGTTAACAAACCCAGCTAGCATCCATGAGGATGCAGGTTCAATCCCTGGCCTCACTCAGTGGGTAAAGGTTCCAAGTGAGCTGCGGTGGTCGCAGATGTAGCTCGTTCCTGAGTTGCTGTGGCTGTGGCATAGGCTGGTGGCTACAGTTACAATTGGACCCCTAGCCTGGGAACTTCCATTTCCCATGGGCGATGTCCTAAAAAAAGCCAAAAAATACCCCCAAAACAAAAAACCGGCTAGTGAGTCCAGTGTTCGTATGTCCTCTCTGCATGAGCAAAGACAAATCTATTAAATTGTACTATGCTCTACTACTGTGACTTCTGCAAATACATTCTCCTTCACTTTGGAGGCCCGAGCTGTCTCTGCCATGTGCCCATTCTGGTGTTTTGCTGCTTGAATAGAATACATGCTATACTGTCTCACTGCCAGCAACATACAACATTAGCACCGACTATTTTCCTTTTAAAGACATATGATTCTCTATTGCATCATTCTTTTTTTTCTAGCTTTCATTGTCCACATGTCCTAGAGCAGTCTTTCAACGTAAGAAATATGACAACTTTTCCCAAACAAGAAAACAGACAAAATTTCTCTCCAATTTATCCACTGTGAGTTTATATAAATCTATGTGTGTGTACCTATAAATTGTTCTTCTTGAATTGATTATACATACAAATATATGTTTGGAGGAAATAAATTCTTATGTTTATCAATTCATCTTGGTTAATACATTTATCTTGAAATACTAAGAGCTCTATAAAACAAGGTGCAGTGGTTTTTCTTTAAAATTCCCCAAGGTTCTCAGTTCTTTGAATGTGTTAAACTCTCAACAATCCCCATCTGTTGATTAAGTAATTTACTTTTGGATATCCTCAAGAGGGGGGCTGGAGCTGGGAGAATTCCCCTGGAATTCTAGGAAGTTGTTCTTTGGACATGATGTTTACTTCCTTTGATGTCACAATTTCTCCTATAAATGTAAACATTTGTTTTTAAACATGGTTGTTAAAACCTATTCAATATTCTCTTTCAATTCCTGTGTCAAGTACTGTTAGGATAGAAAGGTCAATTTATGGATCAATATGCTCACAGATGGAATGCTGAGTTAGTCCAAAATGAACTTAATATTATTTTAATATTTTTTAATGTGTTTGGAAACATAAGAGTAATTTTTGAAAAATAAAAAAAAGAAAAACTATCCACTCCAATATAAAATATAACAAAATTCATGTCAGTAAAATTTCCTTATCATTAATATTTTTTTTAATCAATTACATCTAGTATTTTGTTGAAACCCTTTGTCAGCGATATATAATTCTCACATAAATCCCGTGAGGTGTGGCTTGTTGTCTGATTTCATAGACTTTACAACTCAGAGAAGTTAAAAATACCTTTCATGTCAGGCAGCAAACAAACAGCAGAGTGAGGACTTAAACCCAGAGCTGTCAGATTCTAAAGCTTGTGGGGGGCAAAATGCAGCTTTCTACTTGTGCTCATCGTGGACAGCTATTCTGGATGCAAAGTTGGCCTTGTTTTGAGAAAGGAAACCTAAGGCAATTGAAACTTAACACTCCCTTCTCGCTTCTGTAACATCGCTTGCTTGCTAAGTATCAGTTGTGACAGTGTTTCGCAACAAAGGGTCAATAAAACCGGCCAAGACATAACAGGCTGCCATTTAGGAAATTTTCCATCCCCCCCAGGTCTGCAACTTTCAAAAGTCCCGCGCGTGCCAATTATACCCAGTCACTAACCGCCACATCTGCTTCTGTAAACCTGCTTGCTTGCTGAATATGGATCCCGCGATCCCAGGCCAATCATATAGCAGACGGTGTCCCAATTCAAATATCAGCCAATCGGCATCCCTCTCCTTTGAAAACCTCCCCTAAGCCCCGGACTTGTTTGTGTGTGCCCATAAAAACCCTGTACTCGCTGCAGTCGGGACCTCTTTGCGTCACCGGCAACGAGTGCGCAGGGGTCCAGGTTCGAACCTGCAATAAAGGACCCTTGCCATTTTGGCTTTGACTTTTGACTCTGGTGTGCTCGTTGAGAGGGGGTTTCGCGACCGCGGGCATTACAGTTTATGTATTTTGTACTTCCTAGGACAGTTTTGGTTAAAAACTGCTGCAGATAAAAGAGGACATTGATCCTAATTTTTAATAAATATATTTTTTTGCCTTTTTTTTGCTTTTTAGGGACACACCTGCAGCAATAAGGAAGTTCCCAAGGTAGGAGTCGAATCAGAGCTACAGCTGCCAGCCTATTCCACAGCCACAATACCAGATTTGAGCTGCATCTGCAACCTATACCACAGCTCACCACAACACCAGATCCTTAACCCACTGAGTGAAGTAAGGGATCGAACTAGCGTCCTCATGGATACTAGTCAGATTCATTGCCATTGAGCCACGACAGGAATTCCCCAATTTTTAATATATTTAAATAAATCAGAATGTCAGCTTCTCTGCTCATAATGCTTCCCCATTCTCAAATGAACTTGCGTTTTCCACAACCAAACATCTGAAATATTTGTTTCCTCCAGTTCCATATTCACTAGGGGTTCATTCACTTATTCAGTCTTCAACGCAGCAAATATCAATGGTACTCATTATACACAGACATTTTTCTAGGTCTTGAGAAAACATGAAGTCCCTATGGTTGTGATGGTTATGTCTGGATGGGAGAGAGAAAAAATAAGAGCATACCTGCAATCATAATTACAAGTAAGTTCAAATAATGATAAATGCTATGAAGAAAAATAAAGTGGGGTAAGGAAAATAATAACTTTTACTGAAAACATATCACAAGTGTCAGACACTGGTCTAAGCACATTACATAGATTAATTCATTTAATTCTCACATTAAAACTCTATGTGATAGATACTGTATTTGTGGTGGATTGAAGATGGCAGCAAATTATTAACTATTCCTAAAACTGAGAGGCGGGCTTGAATTTCCCTCCTTTTGAATCTGAGCTGGACTTGCTGCCTTGCTTGATGAGTAGAATGAGGTAGAAGAGCCAATAGCCTAGGTCTGACAATAGCCTGGCTCCAAGAGAAGGTTAAGAAGTCAGACTCAGGTTTCCATGCAGTGGGAAAGTCCAACCCCCAAGGAGAAGTCAGGTGTAAACTGAACCCCAAGTGAGCTGACAGTGTTGACTGGCCAGCCCCCAATGACTCTAGCTGCTATTTGACTGCACTGGAATGACAAACCTCAAGTGGGGACCACCCAAAAGAGAGACCATCCATGGAAAAGTGAGATATAATAATAAAATAGTTGTTTTGAACCACTAACTTTGGGGATGTTTTGTTATGCAGCGATGAATAATTGGAACAATTCTAATCTTCATTTTACAGCACACTAATCCAGAGAAAGAAGTTTTAGGCAATTTTCTGGCCAAACGGTAGAATCTGAATTCAAACCCAGACAGACTGACCCCTAGCACCCTTTTAAATTCCACCCTATATAGCTTTACCCCTAGAGAGAGATCAGCTTTTCGAGGTACCCTGCTAAACTTGGTAGCTGCCAACTGGCTTACATTTGATTTTCTCCACTGAACCAGAGTGGTTAAAACTCAGGACACACTGCCGTTGGAATATGACTGCCCGGCTCAGGTGCTTTAGCCAGGGAATCTTGTGGTGTCCTTAGCCCAGAATTATTATGTTGTCCATGACCTTTTATGGATTGGAATCTTAAGAAAAAATAAGGAGGATGTGGAAGAGATTGACCTGTGCTAATCTATAATCCTTTCATTGTGTTGTAAAATTAGGAGAATTATTCAAGTGCAAATAAAAAATTGCACGGCATTTTGATTTAAAAAAAAAGGAGCATGAAGTAATTTTGTTAAATTAAAAGGCAAATAATTGTTACCAAATCAAATTTCTCGGCCTCCAAATATATACATCCCTTGTCTAATACATAGAACTGATATTCGGATGGGAAAGGGGTAACCGGATGTCTGCGGTGTGATAGCATTAGCCAGCTAGTCCCCGAACCAGATGTGCCTTCCTCAGCAAGAAAGGACAGATAAAAGTACAACACACCAAACAAACCCATTTCCAAAGACTTTTTTCCTTAGGGTATTTTCCTTAGAGTATTTACAGTTTAATTTCATTGTTTCCATTCTAAAGATGTATACACAAAAATGCAACAGCTCTTGCTAGCTCAAAGGAAAGAACTTCATAGATGCTGCTGCAAATTTCCACCCCCTCAAGGCTTCCATGGGAAACTCCGGGTACTCTTGAAACTTTCCTGTCAGACTATTACACAATCCAGTGTCTTTTCCAAGCAGGAAATATGGTGTTCCAAAGACAACTTGACTTCCTGTTTGAAAATGGGGGTGGGAGGTGGGGTGTGGAGACAAAACAGGCATGGTCTAAGTATACTTAATTCATAGACCTACTCAAAATACAAACAAGTTAATTTTGTTAAGAACACACGCTAACATTTCACTTAAGACAAAATCCCCATCATTTAGTCTTCTCTAGAGTACTTCTTCTGCATCCTTGAGTTTTTAAAAGTTCAAGTGTTGCATAAAAAATCAACATAATTACAGAAAGCAGTCCTCAAACAAGAATATCCTGTTTTGTTTCCTGCATACTCACTGGGGTGGCTCATCTGAATCCTCGACAACATCCAGCTTCAAGAAGAAAACATCAAGACTGCTTGCTGATCTTGGTTTTTACATATAGCTCCTCAGCAGTAGGGCTGTTGGCCCCAATGTGTAAGCCGACAATCGCCCTATTGTTTACTTTCCAGTCAGAAAAGGGATGCTGCTTTTCTTCACTATGTATGGTCTCTATAATCCTAACAGTCATGTTCACTCAGCAGTAAGCCCAAATATATGTTTCCCAGAGGAGTTTCAAATACATAAGATAGATTAGCATCTCTGTGGCTTGATGCAATCTGTGACAGATTCAGCAGTAATAAACATTTTAAAGTGTGGTCAGTACTAAATTATTTGCTGAAGAACAATTTTGTTCCTGAGATAGAAAAAAAAATTAGCAATAACTTTTGGGTAGTAAATACACTGGCTCAGGGAATAATACAACATTCCCAAACCTCTTGCCCTCTTGACATTTCATTATGTGTTAAGGGAGGAAAAAAGCCCAATTGTGTGCTGATGAATTAGAAAACTTCATGAACATTCAAGAAATACACATGCCACTACAAATTAACCATTAGCAGGGCAAGGTATTCATCTCTCTGTCAGATTCTGTGGGAAGTATGCCTTATTAGCATTGAAGCCCAAAGAGGTGATATAACAGTCCACGTTTACTTTTCCTACCCCCCCAACAAAAAAAAAGGCAATCTCAGTTCTGGAAAAATAAATAGTGTTTTTCTTCCCATCCCCATTTAAATCCTAAAATGGAAAATCACCAAATGAAATCCTATTTCTCCTAGGCCTCTGTGTTTACAAAGGGATGCGGTTTTGCATTTTAAATCAGTTCTATCATAACCCTGAAAGTGATCACAGGGCTGCTAATTCTTGGTCTCCAGTTTCCACCCCTCCCCCACTTTACAACTTTGAATTTGAATAGGACCAGAAGACTCTCTGGGGGCCACACTTGTGGCCCTTGAGAAGCAGCCTCTCTCTTGCTTTCAGCTGGTTTCCTGGCATGTTTCATGGGGATTTGTGGTGAGTGGCAGCTCTGGAATCACTTTTCATTCTGTCAGGTTGTGGTTAGGCTTAGTGGGGTTTCTTTGTTATACTGGCCACTACTAGTCAATTCCCTTGAAAATATCTGGTTTTCTCTTTTTACCTTAAAGGAAGAAAAAAAAAAAGCAGCAGCTCCAGACTCCCCATCTTTTCCTCAAAACACAAACACAAACACGGATATCCCTTGGAAATCCTGGGGGGAAGATGGAGAAGGGGGAGAGACCCAGATATTCTCAACATCCTAATTTAATTTTGATGTCAGACTATGAAAGATCTTGGGAGGGCCCCATTTCCTGTACCTGCTCTGCTGACATGCTGTTTTAGTAAAGAATCAGGGATACATTTGACTACTGCTTTTTCATGTTAAAACAAAATCAACAAAACATACAGTGTGGATTTGGGGAGCATAGTGTTTCTTTTCCTTTTGGAAAAACCGTGGGAAATAAGAAGTAAGTATCAAAAATTAGCAAAATGAAACAAACACTGAGGTGTGGATTCACGGACACAGAGGGCGATTTGGCGCATTCAGTACACATCCTTTTAAGCCAGAGTCTTGTATTTCATGAATCAGTTTGGGAGGAAAAAAGCGAACAACATAAGGGTGCCAACAGTTTATATTGCCAAGTTACACTATTAAAACAAAAAGCAAAAAAACTTGCTTTGAAATCTGACTTAAAAGAAAGGACATGTTAGTATCAGTGGGGGATGGGAGGAAGGAGAAAAGCTGTAATCTTGGAATACAAGACAAGCTTTTTAAGAATGAAGACCGGGCAACTTGTACCATGACATGCCACAAAAGGCCTTCAGAATCAGCCAGTTCCTGCAACACGCCCAGCCCCGTCCCACCGCAGTGCCTTCGAGTCCGCTGTTCCTCTGACTGGAAGTCTATTCCCTCGACACAGGTCCCAGCACGAGGCGCAGGATTTCTCTAACCACGGCGTTTAAATCCCCCCTTCCCAGACCCCATGCTGGAAAATCCTCTCTCCCCACTTGCCTTCCTCTCCACTTTCTTATTTTGCTGTGATCTCTTTCTGTACTCCTTACTACCTGACAGTATATCCTCATTACAATATAAAATCCACGAGGTCGTGGGCTTCATAGCCTCTGTTTCCCACTTTTCCTCCACTACTCGAAACATTGCCTGGTACTCGTGAGCTATTCAATATAGGTTTGCTCCACTTATATATGTGGGTAATTTCATAATCCTTATTTTTCTCATTTTACTGTGAACAAGGAAGAACATCTGGGGTGCCTGCACTGTTTGGTATATGGAAACCACCATTTTAAGAAAGAGATTGAAGAGTCCTGTAGGCATAGATCAGGGCACAGCTGAAGGAAAAAGATATTTGGGGCAAGGCATTCTTTACTGCAGTTGATATTGAATAGCAAGAGTGAGGGTCATGTTTTTTAGGACTGGCAACAAACTGATAACAGGCTGAAATCTGGCCGGACTCCTGATTTAAGGATAAGGGATATTTCTGAAACAGACTTGGGCTGTATTTTCACCCGCCTCCTCCCTCCCCAAATTATAAAATTATGTAGATTAGGCATGGCTCCTTAGCACTTTCTGAGAACTGTGTATGTATGCATTTTTCTTTAAATGACAAGCAAATGTTTACCTACTATTAGAGTGCAAATTTCTATTGCATAAAAACAAAACCAAAACAGCAGCCTCCAGACAAAAGCACAATTAACTATAGTCTCTAACAATTATTCACTGTAAAGCACTGGAAACAAGAAGTCAGGTTCACAAACAGATCTTACTACCAAGAAGACTGGTTTGTTGTAGAAAAAGTTGCTTTTGAAATGCATTATGGATAGTTCACAGATATAGATAGTAGGTTTCAAAAGTGTATGTTCCAAATTTTTGTGCCATCTGTAGTCCTGGGTAGGTGGTTCAAATGTTCAGATTTTTTCTTGAAAAAAATATCTCTTACTTATAGGCATGTGGTGCTCATTTTGGCACAGTGTTTTTTTCTCCTTATTCCTTTTTTTTTCTTTTAATTTGGGTGCAATATCTGCTCTTGCTGCCACACTTCTGAAAATCCTAGTAATAAGATGGGACACGAATAAGTGAGATCTGGTAATTGGTGAAGAGAATGAAAATTTAGAGTACATGAGTGGTGTGAATGTGTTTTTGTGTGGTATATCTATATGATAGAGTCAACATAAATTGGTTATTACAGTGATGATGATGAAATTAATGGAAGCTGTAAAAATGTAGATTGCTTGATGTTCCCTCCATTCCCTCTGTCTCTCTCTCATTTCTTTATGACACAGAATGCAATGGAGCTGGAAGATCTAGAAAGCCTCTGCTGATTAATCCATCATATTCTGACAACTGAATTCCCAGAAACAGAGTATTAGACTTTCATACAATGTGAGGTTTTGACTGGAATCTTTCAAGTCCAAGCCTATGAAGTACAGAAAGAAGGACCACTCTGTGGTGGGTCCTCAACTAACGGTAGCTTCTAGGTAGTGTCTATTTATTGTCCCCATAAGAAAACAAGGATTTCAATGGCTGACTCGCTAGTTCTACTGTCTCAATACTATCTCAATTGCTATGCCAGAGAATGTTTTGCAAGAATTAATGACCAACAACCATTATGCAGACTTTTACACTGAATGTGAAGAATAAAAATAAGTGGTTTTGAAAAAAATCAGGAAAGTGAGATTTTGGGCCATCACCCAACTGATAAATGTGTCATTTTAGCATTGTATATTATGAAGATTAAAAAGAAAACAGGCTTAATTACATTGATATTTGAAATAAAAACATGCATTTACTTTTCAAAACTGTCCTAGCACAATGGTAGAGGCAGTTATTTTTGGTAAAAGTAGATTGTGGACAGAATAGCTGGAAAAATGCTCTTAAGCATTCAATGTTAGGACAAAAACCTTCCTGGCACTAAGAAATCTCAGTTGGTTTTTCAGCTGCCCTGTGGTTTATTGTGTGCTTTAAATCAGCTCTAAGACTACACTACATACCATTGTGTCTGTTAGAAAATCATTATGGTGCAATTAAAAGCAATGTTGTTTTGCAGACGAACATGGAATTTTCCTCTGTGTCTGAGGGCTGTGCACTTTCTTTGTGCCTCTTGTGATCTGTACACTTGTGATGGTCAAAAGATACAGCTGTCAGGGAAACACTCAGCAGATGGCAGTTGTGAGGTGATGCTTTATCGTTTTTTTGGATGCTTCCCGACACCCAAGCTCAGGACTTCGTAAATGCTGGTGTGCAAATGACTCTTTTGAAGCAACATGGGTCTGGAAGTTTCAGTGACAAAAGCCATCTTCACCCCAAACTGAAAGAAATTAAACTGTCCTTGTGAAATGAAATGGGCAATATAATAGTAAAATGTGTCATCCTTGGAAACTTTGTAACTATTCCAGAGAAGAACAGCCATGAAGAGAGCCTGAGACATTGGTAGACAGATCTCTATCTACTATAGGAGAGTGAAGCCAGATCAATCAATTCTTTCACTTCTGTAAAACTCTTTAAAGATTGGCTTTATATGTTTAAAAAAAGAGCAGTTTATCCTTGGCTTCAGTAATGACATGACTTGTTGAAAGACAGTCTCAGATGAAATTAGTCTAAGTGGTTTAAAAATTAAGTGGTTTCTTTTTACCTTTCAGGTAGCATTTTAACATGAAACACAAGCATATATCTTTATTATTTATACAGTATGTATGAGTATATAACGTTATGGGAATAATACGAGGAAGTTGATCGACAAAGATACAGAACTAGGAGTTCCCATGTGGCTTAATGGGTTAAGGATCTGGCATTGTCACTGCAGTGTTTTGGGCTGCTGCTCTGATGTGGGTTAGATCCTTGGCCTGGGAACTTCTGTATACCATCGGTGAGGGAAAAAGAAAAAAAAAAGAAAGAAAAGAAAGGATGCAGAACTCTGTGCTAAATGATGCTTGCAATTGTGCTAGATTATTCAGTATTCAGAATCTGAGTTACTGATTCTGTATGACTGACTGACTTTTCTTCCTCTCAGTTTACACAAACCATTTCAGGGTCTAGTCTTATTTCTGTCCAGTGAACATTCTGGGCTGTCTGGATGTATATATTTTAACACAGTGACAAAACAGTGTTGAATAATAGGCATATGTTCTGTTTCTGTGTTCTAGAGAGTGTCCTGGGCATACCCACCTGCCAGCTCAATCCTCCCTCCAACATGCCACTAAGTAATATCTGGCTATCTTTAGTTTGACCTGAATATGAGGACAGAACTATAAAATCTTAAAAGCAGCCAACATGAGGATAACTGTGTCTCATAGCATTAAGTTTAATTTTGTCAAAATTGTTGTCTTCCCTTTTTGTGTTAGCAAAATCATGTCCAGCAATTCACGAAGATTTATATTTCTTCTAAAACATGACACTCTGACACTTTCTATTTGTCTATTCATGTCCCAGAAGAGGTAACCACATGCTATATATGCTTTCTTTTAAAATATTTGCAAGTTGTTCTCACCCTTTGGTCTTAGAAAAATTTCTAGTGGATAAAACATGTGGAATGAAAAGCTGTAAAAAGGAGTCTTTTTGAGTAAATGCATAACAGGGCAGAGGTTGTAAGAAACCTTATAGATTATATACTATAGCTTTTGAAACACAAAGTATGTTTTGCCACAAAAATAACATTTCACTTTGGAGTTTAATATATGCAGGGTATTATAGTAAGTACTTTACATATTTTGTTGTATTCTCACACATATGTGAGAATGGCATTATAGTCCCGTTATACCAATGAGGAAATTGTGGCAGAGAGCTGATAAATAATTTGCTTAAGGTCACACAATTAGATGGTTGTCCGGGTCCTTAAAATTTCTTGCAAGAGTATAATTGTTTCTTCCCTAAACAAAATACAGTTTTGTGCATGTTAGATATTACATGATATTTCTACTGGATATAGGTGCTAATTAAAAAAGCAGTGAAAACATAGATTTATTTTTATAACAAAATGCATCTATATAGGTTTTAATATAACAAAGTCCTATGAAAAATTTGGATGGATATAAAAATGTGTATTCTTTTGAAGGATACAGATATTTTTATACTAAGTTGAATATTTTATACTAAGTTGAGTAATTTTCTTCCACAACATTTAATTTCTTTTATGATTTATATAAAAATAATTTTATATCTTTTAACAGAAATTAAAAGAAAATTCTTCCTTTCATTTGTTGTGTGAAATAGGCCTCTAAGTAAGGCTCCTAAGTAAGTTATTTTATTTTATTTTATTTATTAATTTTGTCTTTTTAGGGCTGCACTCACAGCAGAGGGAAGTTCCCAGGCTAGGGATCTAATCAGAGCTATAGCTGCTGGCCTACACCACGGACAGAGCAATTCAGGATCCAAATTGCATCTGTGACATACACCATAGATCATGGCATCACCAGATCCTTAACCCAGTGAGCGAGGCCAGAGATCAAACCTGCATTGATTTTCCCCTGAGCCATGACGAGAAATCCACAAGCAAATTTTAGAGACCCTCTTTCTATTGTCTGTAGAAAGTAAAATGTTCCCAGCTGACAAGTGTTGGAATGTCTTGACACAATGCATTTTCAAAATAAGCACACCACATAAACGATTGGTAGGATATATTCTCTGCAGTTGAACTTTATGTTTTCTCCCCAAATTGTGAAAGTAGCAAGGTCCAACATCTTACATCGAAGAGAGATGACTAATTGCATACCTAAAAGTGAATCTAATTGTCTTTTATTCCAGGACTATATAATCAGGGGAGGGGTCGGGAGGGCAAAATATGTTAGTTGAGATGCTCTATAGTTACCTTCAGTATCTTGCTAAAATACTGGCATCTAGTATGCCACCAGAATGACAGCTCAAATACTTATGTGGACAAGACATACCCTCAGGGAAGCAAAATACAATGAAAGCACATGCAGCATGATGATAAAGATCATTGTGGAGTTCGCATTGTGGCTCAGTGGTAAGGAACCCAACGAGTATCCATGAGGACGAGGGTTTGATCCCTGGCCATGTTCAGTGGGTTAAAGATCTGGCATTGTCTGAGCCGTTGTGTAGATCACAGACCCCTAGCCTGGAAACTTCCATATGCCATGCATGCAGCCCTAAATATACCAAAAAAAAAAAAAAAAATTGTCTTATTGTAACTGTTTACAGTTGTGAATATATTGCTATGAAGCTAAGCCATGCTGGGAGTGGGATATTATAGTTCTAATTGCTATTTGAGATTCTTCTGCCTAATTCAAGTAGATGAGAAGAGTCTAATTTTTCTAACAGTTCTGAAGCCTTGCTTTATAGCATCCGTTATTGTACAATTTTAGCTTTGAATCAGTATGAGCTTTATCTCTCTCTAGTTATGATGTTCACATCCCCCTAAGTAAGAGGAGAATCAATAGTAAAAGGAAACCAGCAAATTGTAGGCTTTGCAATAAATCTAAGGTATTAGGTGGACATAATTTAAACAGTTGTTTTTCTTTTCCTGAAGAATAAACACATAATAGGAGGAAAAATGAGACTCTAAAGGATTATGCATTCCTAAATATTTTATAGCTGTGTTAAATGCAATGTTGTGCTTTAGTTCTACCACTGAATATTTGCTGATGATCATTTACTCACCAACTGAAAACCGAAAAGATGCTCTTTGAGGTTTTTGGTGTGGTTTCAGCCTTGGCCCTTTGGTCAGGACTTCACTGCATGATTGTAAAGAGCAAATCTTTGCATGTGAGAAGACAGATGCGGGTAATTTAAGCAGGGGAAACGCACCACCGTGCTTTGACTCAGCTGATATTTAATGATTTACCATTTAATGTAGTTCATCTTTCATAACCTTGAGTTCAAACAGAAGCGGCTGCTATTAGGGATGAAATAATATTGAACTTCCCACCAACGACCTATGAGAGCTTCTTTTGTAGTGTTAGCTACTGGACCCATCTGCCCTTTACCCTAGCCATGACAATGAGGGAGAAAAACAGTTTACTTCCTGTCAGTGGAGTCCTGGACAGAATGTATAATTATGCCAGATAAAGATTTTCAAATCAAAACTGCTTGTGTTAACATCACTCTGCCACACCGCAGGACAAAACAATGCACTTTATCTCATTATCAAAACAACACTGAGAAAATTCCGAAAGCATATGAAAAATCATGTGGAGCTGAAATCCATTACAAGGGGTAGAGGTGTCTCTCCTTTCAAACCTGGAAGATAAACTCAATTTCTTATAATTTCAATTTGCTTTTATTAGTGTCAGAGCTTTCTGTAAGGCAACTGAAAAGGCCCCCTTCCTCTGATTTTAGAAGATATCTAGTTCCCTGGAGCTGCAGCAGTTTAAGGATCTGGCATTGTCACAGCTGCGGCATTGGTTCTGTCCCTGGCTTGGGAAATTCCACATGCAGTGGGCACGGGCGAAAAAAAAAAAGGGAAAAAAAAGAAAAAAGAATGGACTGTTAGAAAGATCATAAGTGGATAGATAGACAAAGTACTTAAAAAAAAGCCTTTTGAAAACCTGAAGCATGAAAGGTAGGCATCTAATGAGATTGAAGTCTTTTAGAAAAAGGATGATATCCAATATGCTGATGAGAATTATGGTATTAACATTATCAAACAGAATGGTTTAAATACAGTTTTTTTCTATCCAACTGCATTGCTTAATTTAATAATCTGTTTTCACTCTGGCTTTATTGGTAAGCAATTGAAAAGCAGATTATAGACTAGGTGGCATCTCTTCTTTCTGTTGATTTTTTTTTTTCTGTTTGGGTAAAATGCTAACATCTGAAAATTAGGATTTACAAGAA
Source organism: Catagonus wagneri (assembly GCA_004024745.2). Classification (NCBI taxonomy): domain Eukaryota; kingdom Metazoa; phylum Chordata; class Mammalia; order Artiodactyla; family Tayassuidae; genus Catagonus; species Catagonus wagneri. The sequence continues at coordinate 4,096,591 of PVHT020000065.1, forward strand.
AGGAAGAGAATTATGAACTTTCATTACAATTACAGACCTACCAGACAACTGTTGCCTAGATATAACCATATCTAATCCCTTGACTATTTATGGTAGACAAAGAATATTTTTCTTTTCCAACAATATATTTCTAAAAGATAGTGGAGGCAGTTAGGCAGTGAGAAGTTTTCACTGTGAGAAACATACTTTAATGGCATTCCCCTCTGATGGGATTTGATAGCCTAAAAATATTGTATAGGTCCCCTCTAACCTATTGCAGCATTTTCTGTTCATAAGTGAGAGTCAGCCCTTTCCTCTAGAAATTTTCCTATTTAAAGATTTTTTTTAAAGCTTTGCCCGTGATTCAAGAAAATTTGTATTGCTCTTGCATAATTTGAAACTACTGTCCTAGAGATATTTATGCATTTCCCAAAGTTTGATGATGCTTGTAATTTTGGGTTTGTCATTGAGCGAGTAAATAGATAATCTGCATAACATTTATAATTATACAATTATGACATTTAAAAAGATAAAAACATTTTCTGTATGACAAAAAGGCTTTGCTAAAAATGAAACAGTCAAAAGTGTAAATGTGCTTTATCTTACACTTTGTCATCCTTGTAAAGCTGTTGATGGAAAGTTCCTTTGTCCACTTTTGAGGCTGAGTTCCATTGCCTGACCTGCTACTGGAATAGTGCATAGGCTTCCTGGATTCTCAGACTCATCATTATTTGTGAAGAAAAACTTTCAGCTGTTCATTTATTTGTAGCATCTAACAGAACTCCATGTGAAGAAATGGATATATTAGTGTAGGGAATTGGGCCAAAATTATCATGATTTCATTAAAAAAGGAATTACATTTTAACTTGGAACTGTTTAGATAAGTTGCCACAAATTGGAAAGCAAGTATAAATGCATCAACCTCAACAAGTTAGAAAGTTTGATTTGGAATACTATCCAAATTCATTCTTTCAGCCTGATTACAAACAGGTATTTTATGAGATTTTTATTTCCTTATTGCGCAATTCCAAGATTTATAGGAGTTCTAATTTGAACCATGGCAAAAATGCCACCACAGAAGCAGTGGGGAGTTTTCACCACAAAATTTTATTATAATTGTTTCCAGGCCCCAGGGCATATTATCATGTGGAAACATATTTTTAAATGGTGCTTCAAATTTATTTAGCCTTTTAAACATTCAAAATAAAAATCTGTTCTTTTTTAGTTTGTTTTTAGAAAGGGAAATATTTCTAGTTCATTCTATTTTGATTAGCCCTGCCATATTTCTTGGGTAGCTCTTGCTGGACACTACATTTTTACAAATAGCCAGAAAGATTTCAGTCTTCAGAGAGCTAGATTATTCGTATTATATGAATGTGGTTAGAGCACTCAATGAGACTAAACATATCACAATTGTCTATTACTATTAGTTGTTTCCAAGTGAAGCTCTTTATATACATTTTTTAAAAGGCAAGAAGTAAGTGTGATATTGTTACACAAAGAAAGTGTCCAAATAATGCCACATTTGACTGGAAGTGGCAGTTAGGGTTAATATCAATGGAAATTTCCTAATGTAGCTTGGGGACTATTGACTTACCAAAAAAACTCTTTTAAATATTATCAGATCACACAATGACAATATTCAAATTAGGAAAGGTTAGATATATATCAAATCTTTTTAAAGAAATGACCTATCAACTTTAGAAGTAAGAACATTATGTCTGGAACTCAAATTATGAAATGACATTTCTGTGGGAGAATGGTACACTCTAATACAGCAAGGAGAGGCTAGATAAGTTTTTCTGTCTACTCTGTGACCTTCAATAATGTCAGTGTTCACATCCCATAGCATGATGCCATTATACTAAAGGACTTACAGAGAAAAAGAGTCCATTCAGAGAGGTTAAGGTAAGGTATTACGTATGAAGGAAAATAGATTTCGCTCCTCTTCCTTACACAGTTTAGAGTCATAGCAAAACCTTGCACTAGGACCTAATCAGATATTTTAAGGGAAAGCACTAAAATAGAAAGGAAAGCATTAAAGAAAAGCACCAAGTGGAAACTTCTGAATTATTTTGTAAAATAATAGTCAAAATTAATGACCAAAAATCTATGATTTTCATCTTAATGAATTACCAATTTAGAATCAAATAACGGCAGTTAAAGCATTTTTTATCATCCAAATGTGAGTTTTTAGAAAATCACATTTAATACTCCTCATTTATCCATACACATTTTAGAGGGACAAAATTCTACAGTACCCTTCATCGTCACAACAGATTCTGTTGTAATTATAAAATGCAATTCAGGAAAAGTTAAACCATATTTTATAGAAAAAATAACGAGGATATAAAAGAAGATGTTTGTTATAGCTAGAATAAAGCATGGAATGAAGAAAAAAATCCCTAATTTTTAAGGCAGTGACTCTTAATGCATGTTCTGAGGAAAGCTTCCCTAGAATTACCTGGGAAGCTTATTAGAAATGCTGCTGATTCCTGGGCTCTATGCCAGCTCTATTGAGCCTGAATCCAGGGGAATGAAATTCAGAACCTGTTTTCCTACCTACATAGTCACAGATGCATTTTAAGTGTGAACAACTTTCAGAATCATTCTCTTAAAGGCAAATCTTTAGCCTATAAGACCCCTTAGAATCACTTGCCAAACCAAAGTAAACCAATGGGACGAAATTAACTCTAGGAACATGTGGACTAAAGAGAAGTTAAATATTTTCTGTTGTGTCCTTGCATTTGGTAGATTATCTTGTACATGGCAGGCCTTCAACCAATGTATATTAAGTGAATGGATAAATGGAATTTCATCCACAACACAGGCAGATATCATTTGACTAGAAACTATACATGTTAGAATAGGAAATCACAATTAGAAATTTTCAAAGGAAACATTGTTTTATCTACTATATGTACATAATAATATTTGGAACACAGAGAATAAATAATTTAAATTACAGAGAAGGTAACAAGGAGGGGACAAGGTGACAAGATTAAAGATAATCATAAACTCTTTAATGAGTCCCTGTTAATATAAGAGCTAGAGATGTTGAATTTGCTAGCCATTGCTTCTTTAAACGTTTAATATTTTGAAGTGGAACGATTGTTTAGGTTAAGTTCATCAGAGTTCCTGTATTTAGGGATAAAATTATTACACTTAAAATCAAGAAGATGAGTGTTCTTACCTTTACAGATTTGCTGAAGTTAAGATTACTTCCACTTTAGCAATGAGAACAATGAGAAACTCATTGTTTATGTATGTACTCACTCATTCAGCAATTTATCGATTGCCTACTCTGTTTTTAGTTAAAGAAGGTATGGTCCCTGGCTGTGAAGAACTAACTCATAGTTCAAAATACTGAGAGAATGGCCTAATTACAAAGGGATAAGGGCAGAAGAGATCTGTAAACATGTTGTGTCACATATTATGGATGATCAGGAGTGTATAAGGGACTAGAATTTTCTTTCACAAAATTTTCCCATGAGTCTGCTTGGAGGCTATGTAATTTAACAGGTAAATAAGTACTTGAAGGGGGAAGGTCAAGGACTAGCTGCAGGAACGCTGCCTCCATTGCTATTTCAAGGCTAGCCCAGAAGCAAGCATTCTGCTTTTTATCACACATGATTACCCACTAAAGTCAAATGCTCTGATTTGGGTAGTACTCATTGCGAGTATTTGTGAGCAAAAGGCATTAGCATTTACATCTAGTTCTCTCTTTGTGGAAACAAGCTGTCATAGGCTTAATAAACATGTACTCAAGTGTTTATAACCCATGATTAAGAGTAGTGGGTAATATTTCCTTTTCTCTTATATCTTTGTTAGGGACACCTCCTTCCCCACTATTTTTAAACTGGGGTGTGTCTGTATCCTGCTTCTTTCATAATAGTCTGTTTAACCTCTTTAATAGTTTTGTCTGCCTAATTAGTGGGCTAGCCCCTAACTACTGAGGCCGCTTTTACATAATTTTAACAGAGATTATATAAACACATACCCTGGTGTCTCAATTAGAAATGTGACGAATAGATGAAGGCAATAATAGAAATCAGCAAGTTTTTAAAAATTCTTCCATGATACTGCTAATTTGTTTGTAATAGCCTTCTAATTGTAGCATATAAACAAAGATAAATGTGGGTTGGACAATATGTAAAAAGTATCCCTCCGGTGTTTTCTGGTTAAAACAATGACAATTTCTACTTTTGGTACGGTTGAAATACAGATAGAAAGCTATATCCCATGCCTTTGGCTGGCAAGTTTCTAATGCTCAGGTGCCTTTTCTAAAAGGTGGTCTTTCTTTTTACAATGTTTGTTGTCAGTTGGTAGCATTGTGTAGTCTAAGAGAAATCACAAGAGATGCAGGTGCCTTAAGAATAACCAGATGGGAAAGGGAAGATGATTCAACTTCCTCCTAGACCCTATGAGTCAAATAGGAATGACAAAAGATTTTCCTTTGAAATGGTGAGGAGAGGGAAACTGAATTTTAAAATGTCTTGTATACAAATGACGGTAATGGCTTACATAAACCTCTTTCTTAAAGACCCAAAACCTGTTTTCTAGAGCTTTCCCCCTCACCAAAATACAGCCTGAGTCTGCGATTAGACTCCGCAGCTGTTTAACAGTGCCAGAAACACTTAAGAACTTCCCAAACGATTCCTTCAAGCAAAACAATATCCTCCAAAGAGCATACTCCAAATTCACTGCTGACTCAGAGGGAAGAGTGCCACCTATTGAATCATGTCCTCAGTATTCACAGCACCTGACAGGGTCCTTCCCAGGCTCCCTTCCACACACCCATCAGCATATCCTGTTTCCTCAGAGAGCTGGATATAATAGTGCTCTGAGGTGGTCTGAAGTTCACATGTGTGTTCATATCACGCTCTATAATTTGAGGGAAACACATGAATTTTAATCAGTTTTTCAAACAACCAGGCCTCTCTTCTCATTTACCAGAATGGAAAAAAAATTCACTTTTATTACCTTAAAGATGCCAAACAGTGCCATTTTATGACTGTGGGAAGCTGGAAGTCATTTCTGAACTCTTTTGGCAAGGGTGCTATGTAGAGCATCCAATTCAGTCCTTTAAGTGTCTTCTGAGAACCACCACACAAACTGTGATTTACTGTCTCCAGGAGTTAAAGGGACCCTTTCTACCCTGAAACTGAAGAAAGAAAGGTGAAGTGTGTTTAAGAAACATCCCATGAGACTTGCAAGAATATGAGACAGCACAGAGGGAACCAGATGTAAAGAATGTTTTGATAACCCACAAACACTTTCTAACTTGTGATTTTAAGTTTGGTTTAAAGTTTATGTTGGTAGCCTTTAAAAACTGGGATGACTTTTGTATATTGATTGATAGATCTTCAGGCCACTTTCACAAACTTCTTACACTTCCTGTGTGGCTGCATTTCCAGCCAGTGCCCCCTTGCTGTTTGCATTCTAAATAGGTTTGGTAAACTTCTGCCACAAATAAAGTAAAAGTATATATTTACTCACAAATATAAATACATAATATATATACACACAATCACACACACACTCTCATACTGTTGCAGTATTTACTTTTTTTTTTTTAGAGCCACATCTGAGGCATATGGAAGTTCCCGGGCTAGGGTCTAATCAGAGCTGCAGCTACATCACAGCCACAGCAACACCAGATCTGAGCTGTGTCTGCAACCTATACCACATCTCATGGTAACGCTGGATCCATGACCCACTGAGCGAGGCCAGGGATCGAACCTGCATCCTCATGGAAACTAGCTGGATTCATTTCTGCTGTGCCACCACAGGAACTCTGACTCATGAATTTTTATGGTCATAAACACTAGGTCATTGAAGGCAAAAATCCAGTAAGAGAGAAAAAAGGTGTGTTACACTGTAGTGCCTAACAAATGGTGAGCTCTCTATAAATATATGATGAAATAATGGATAAATTATGCCATGGTGGAAAATAATTAGTCTATCACATCACAAATGGAAGTTGTTTGAGTGTAAAAAAAAACCTTGTGTACTCTTTCTTGACAAAAGTTGGTGAACTACTGACTTTAAGTTAAAGGCCAATCTTTACTTGCCTTTATATTTTTAAGCTTTGATTAATAATTATCTACTGCAACTCTCAAAGGGGAGGATAATTTTTCTGTGGTTATAAACAACCCCACATCTTTCATAGCGAAATATCTCTTCAGTAGTTGCATTCTTAACAGAGTATTATATTCATAAATGGTATTGCAAAGGCACTCCTGATGGTAGCCTACAGTTTCCATGCCCCATTTTAGGTGAAATTAATGTTTTCCTCAATGTTCTGGCTATTAACGAGGAAACAATTTTTTTTCTTATTCTGCCAAGTAGGTAGATATAATTTGATGCTTGGGGTGGCATAATATTAAGGTATTGGGAATACTATGTGGTCTGTTACTTGTTAGGAACAGGATGATATATCTTTTCTGAAGCAGAAGATTCACATTTGGCAATACGTTTAAGATTTCATGCTGCTTTCATTGCTAAACCTAGTAGGGGTAACAGAAGCCAGATCTTCAAGCAGCACCTGTCAGGTGGAGGAAAAGGAAGGTTTCAGTCAGGGAGTGAAACACAGTGCCTCTGTCCAAAAGTATCTAGGATGTCCAATTTAAGAGGAGTGAAATTAGGCTCCAAAGCTTCGATATATGCATAACAAAAAAGTAGGGAACATTTTCAAGGACAAATTCATCACTGACTTGCTGAGTCATCATTAATGGCTATTAAAGGGGAACAACAGGAGAAAGAATGATGTTTCAAGCTGAAGTAGGAAAATGAGTCAATTTAAAAATACATTTTAAAAGAAATATATCCATTTAAAACTGGCACATACTTTGGACTCTGACTCATAGATTTCCTATGTCTATATGTCACTTAATCTTTTATATTTCCAACCTTCCATCCATCATCCAAATTTAATCCAGTCACCCATCTATTCCCAACAAATTATTTGCAAGTCATTTTATGTTTTCATCCATTTATAAACCCAAGCTGTTTGGGGTACCTGCTGCTGACAAGTACTAGTGATATAAAGATACAGAAGATGGAGTCCTTTGCCTCAAGGAGCTTAGAGTTCAGCTGAAGACAATGTATGTCCATATTTTACAGTGTGATAGATGCTATGATAACACTACCCTATGAGGGCAGAAGGCCTTCTAAATCAGACTGGTGGGTCTGGGAAGGCTAACATTCAAGCTGAATCTTAAAAGATATGTAGGAAGAATTACGTAGATGATGAAGAGGAAAGGAATTTCAGATGAAAGGCATGGAATATGCAAAATGTGTCTTTAATCAGTATTCTTTTATATTCACAGCATAGTCATTTAACAAAATCCCACCCCTTTACATGTAATGGGATGCAATGACTCAATTAACAACGTCCTGGTTGGGCAATAAAACTTAGTGGTTATATGTCCTGGCTCTAGAAACAGACTGCTGTGAACACTGGGGTGCATATATCTTTTCAAATTAGTGGGGGTTTTAGTCTGTTTTATTTTGTTTTCAGATATATATCTAGGAGTGGAACTGCTAGGTCATATGATAGTTCTATTTTGAGTTTTTCAAGAAACCCCAATATTGCTTTTCATAGTAATTACAATTTTTTTTTTTTTTTTGCCTTTTGTCATTTTAGGGCCGCACCCGCGGCATGTGGAGGTTCCCAGGATAGGGGTCTAATCGGAGCTGTAGCCACTGGCCCACGCCGCAGCCACAGCAACGCAGGATCCGAGCCGCGACTGTGACCTACACCACAGCTCACAGCAACGCCTGATCGTTAACCTACTGAGCAAGGCCAGGAATCGAACCCACAACCTCATGGTTCCTAGTCGAATTCGTTAACCACTGTGGCACGATGGGAACTCCAGTAATTACAATTTATATTCCCACCAATAGTTCCCTTTTCTTCACATCCTCACAAACATTTGTTTTATGTGTGCTTTTTGATGATAACTAGAATAAATAATTTAAAAATTTATATGGAAATACAGAAGACCCCAAATAACCAAAACAGTCTTGAGAAAGAAGAATTGAGTTGAAAGAATCACATTCTCTGAATTGAGACTATACTACAAAACTGTAGCAATCAAAACAGTATGGTACTAGGAATAAACAGACACATATATCAATGGAACAGGATAGAGAGCCAAGAAATAAACCTATACACTTATGGTCAATTACTCTATGACTAAGGAGGCAAGAATATACAATAGAGAAAAGACAATCTCTTCAATTAAGTGTTTCTGGGAAAACTGCACAGTTATGTATAAGAAAATGAAATCAGAATATTTTCTAACACCATACACAAAAATAAATTGAAGATGGCTTAAATACCTAAATGTAAGGCTAGGTACTGTAAAACTCCTAGAGGAAAACTTAGGTAGAACACTCTTTGATATAAATCACAACAATTTTTTTTAATCTATCTCCTGAAGTAAAGGAAATAAAAGCAAAACTAAAAAAATGGAACTTAATTAAACTTAAAATCTTTTGAACAGCAAAGGAAACTCCTGACAAAACAAAAAAATAATGGGAGAAAATATTTGCAAATATTTTATCTCTTACAGTGAGTATTAAATTAAAAACTGAAAAATTTATGTATATCTGGCATGAAATAATCTTTTAATATATGTTAGCTAGGATAATAGTTTTTCCTTTATTAAAATTAACTTATTGATAAGAAAAATGATAATAATAGTTTGAAGGGCTATATTAAGAGCTATCATAAACTGAGATTTACTACATTCAGAAGCTAAAGAACTTCCATCTTTTTTGAAACTTAAAACTGCTTGCCACAAGACAGAGAAACCTTTAGCACTCGAGTTAGAAGCTCTAAGCTCAGATTTTGTCTCTGTTACCTTTTTACCTCTGAGGTTTTGGTTATTTTGCTTAATGCATGTGCCTCAGTTTTTTATCACTTGTGAGGATACTAATGACACCAACATATCCCTCTTGGGCGTCTGGGAGGATTAAATGGGATGACATGTATAAATGTGACTAGCATCATCTAAAGATTTGTTTCATCATCAGAAAAAAAAAACAAAAAGCGCTTTAAAATGCTTAGAAAATACATAATGACTGATCTAAGGATTGTGAAAATTATCTTTCCCAAAATACCTCCTACAGTTTGAGAGATAACATATAAATATTCTCATCTGCATTCACTAGCTCTGGAAAACACTCTTGAATGTTACTGCTGACTCTGATCGCCTGCCTTTGCATCTTTGCCAGAACTTGCTCTGAGTTGCTGCTATTCATAGAATGCCCTTGGATAATGTGATAGGTTGAATTTGAATTATTCCTCCAATCATTTCGGAGGCAGTAATAATGGTAACTAAAATGGTCATCTGGAGAACGAACTAAGCATGGATATTTTAAATAAAATCTCTCTCTTTTTTTGTCCTTAGAATAACTCAAGAGCAGATCATATATTGCTTTTGAGTGAATAAGCATTAAAAGGCTAACATAAAATGAATTTCCTGTAGATACATGCTATATGCTTCAAAATACTAATCTCAGGTAGAATACGAATAAAAACTAGCTTTTTAAAAAAACAAATTATAGGAAAGCAGATATTGCACTAAACCTTTTCTGGAATTATTTCTAATTGAAATATTGATTTAAGGCTGAGAACACAGCCTACCTGAGCATATACAGACAAGCTTTAAATTCAGCTTATATACTATGTTGCTAATACTATTAAAATCTTTGGTTCCTCAAACATCTTTTCACTTTTTTCAACATATACCAATTACTTAATACTGTTACATCTAAGGCCAGAGCTCTGTAGTCTGCCTGAAGGAGTACAGAAGTTCCAGCTACCATAGCTTCTATTTTATTAAAAAAATTTTTTCTTGCCTTCAACCTGATTTCTTCTGGGTCTGACCTAATTCCTTTGATGCCTGGGGCTTGGAGGCCTGTGCTAATCTGCATCATGGATGTGTCGAGGAAAAGTGAGACAAATGAAAGAAAAGCAAAGGAAGGAAAGAATGGGACTAGGTGAGAGTACTCTTCAAAACAAGCATTTTGAAAGGTCATTTTTGTTCTACCCCATCCTTTAAAGAGAAACCTAAATTCAGTGCTTGGTCTCAAATACAAATCCCCACTCCCCTCTAATTCTTAACCTTTTTTTTTTTTTTTAATCTGGCCTGCGAAACATTTTATAGTGAGGACAGAAAAGGCAACGGCAGAATGCTAGTTGTTAGCATACTACAATGAATTCCAATGTAAGAAAAATAACTGGGCAAAATGTCATGTTCCAGAAGTCAAGGTAAAAGAATGTGTTTGCCCTAACTTTGATGTGAAGATCATGCAATAGCCTAAGCTTTGCTACTAAGCTTTGGGATGTGCTGGTATTGAGAGCATTTTAGAACTGTCCACTAACTTATTTTTCCTCTGAGTCTGTTCCTAGTTTCTTTTTCCCTTTGGGAAGCAGGTTCTTCTTACTGCTGACCATCCTGTAATCATAAATACCCTAAAGGCAGGGGGTAAATGGTCAGATTTTCAAAGTGTCTCTGCTCATGTGATTTTGATTGCAAAATCTATTGCGAATCCTGGAGAAGTAGGAGGGTGAAATTTATCCTTCTTTGGGAGAAAGTCACAGCTTACCTTCTCTGATATATTAAGAAGTTGTGTGAATTTACCAAAAAAAGAGGAGATGTGTCTTTTTTGACCCAATGAACAATAATTCACAAAGTCGTCAGTACACCTGCTCCCATGAGAAGAAATGTATTTTACCTAGCAGCAAGAAAATGACCAGTGACAGTAATTGTTTTAACACAATAGCATGACTTGGTTCAGGGATATTTTCACTTCACAGATGTTTAAAGTCACCTGGCACTCAACCTGCAAACCTGTTTCTCATTTGGCACCCAAATTCACGTTTCATAACCATGCCACTATCTCACATGCGTAAATAGAAACAATCTTCTGAACTGGGCCTATCCTAGTTGCTTAACCTATGCAGCTTCTGTGTCTCAGGATGTACTTGCAGATTCAAAATACTTATTTTGGTCAGTTGCTTAAAATCATTTACTCATCAGATACTTACAGCTGCTAATCAATACAAATCCATGTTCTCTTTGTGTTTCTCTCCAGGGTTGTGGCTATCTTCTTTATATTTTCCTTTTATTTGTACTTGTATTTTAGTTGTGGATACACCAGTAAGCAAGTGATCTACCCTGGTGCTTAGGAGGAAAGAAAAAGAATGGAGGTTTGGAATCCAGATAATTTACACCTGGACAATAGTCCATAATGGATAGAATATTAGAGAATATTGTCATTAGGAATGATGACTTGCATGTGCACACACTACTGCTATATTTAAGCACAAGCCTATGGAATCAGCATTTTTCACACTGATGAACTTTTTTTTTTTTTTAGTTCAATCTGAACATAGTTCCCAACAGCGCTGGAAATGCCCTTTCAAAGCCCTTTAAGCCTCCACATCATTTGTTTCAAAGAAATAGAAAGTCATATAATGGTACAAGATATTGCTACTTTATTTCATTGGCCCCTTCCACATAAACCAATGAACATCCAAGAGCAGAAAATCCAGCTATAATTTAGGACCTCAAACCATGCATTATAGTTTTCCTTTGGCGGAGCTATCTAAAACAATCTCATATTTAGTGGTTTATATTGTTCAATTTTAAAATACATTATAGTTTGAACATTGGGCATGTAAGAGATTAATTTGTCTTTGTAAAACTGCACACCCTTGGGGGCAGTTGTATTTTATGCACAGGTGAACAGGAATTTTTTAGCAGCAAATCTATGTAGCTGACATTTTTATGCATCTCATCTTTTTTTGAAAAAAAAAGCACAAGTCTAAGCACATGAACAGCAGATTCCCAATTTTAAACTGCTTGTTGAACTCATCTTTCGGTTTAATGTTGTAATTTATGTGGGTCATAAACCCACATTAGGTATAAACTTTATATACGCATGTATGTGTTTATATGTAATACATGCCTTCCTCAGACACAAAACATTTTATTATCAAGTATAGCAAATGGACAATTCACTTCTAATTGATACATATTATTCATTTCATAAAAGTTGCTACCTATTATCCTGAAATAAGAAAACATTAAAAAATGAGCATAGTCATCATACAGTACATCTAGGAGAGATAGCCTATTTTTTGCCGTATCTTTGCAAAAATAAAAAATATGAATATTGATTATACTGGCTTCATATAAGTTTTACTCTCACAAAATTCCCTTGCATACAATTTTATTTTTATGAAATTCTGATGAGCCATGTGTGGTGCTGAATTCCTCAAGCAAGCTACACTGAATGCTTACGATAATGATCACAGCAATTACAAACACAATAGATGTACATCGCCCCAAATGAGATCTGAAATCCTGATAAAAGAAGACTGAGCCTCTTCCCTTTTCAAACTGTGTGCGTCGTCTCCTTTAACAGCCTCATTGTCTATAACTAATACATAAAAATGCAAAGAGGTGCTTCCGTAATAAAACATATAGTGAAACAGAACCAAATTGCTTGCATTTCTACTGCTATGTTAGCCCCTTTCTCAGATGATCTTGGCAGCTTTGCCTGTCTCTAATTTTGCTAACATCTCACAGATATAAAACTGTGCCCTCCCCATCCCAACCCTCTGGCTCTCTCCCCCTTCTTTTCTCCTTCCTGCTGTTTTCATTACATTTTCTTATGTGCATACCATCCAGTCCTCTTGGACACATAATAAGATTTGTGCCAGACTATGTTTCTTGGCTTTAATGGTTAGTTAGCTTTCCAGAATACACATGCTGCTTTATACATGCTTTTATTACTGACATCATGAGAATGCATCGCTCCTATGTTTACAATTGGGTGTTCACCCTTAAATAAAAGCAATGAGATCAGGTTGTTTAAGAGAATCTTTGAAACACAGAATAAAAACAGCTGTTATCTGCTTGAACCATTTCATTTTCTTTCATGATCTGAATGATAATGTTGGGTAGCAGTGGGCAGTCTCCAGCTCTCATTATATGCCCTACATCAGAGCCTCTTTCAGGTTGGAATAGGGTCTATGTCCCTGAGTTCCAACAGGATCGTTTCAACCTCACTTCTAACAGGTGTTGGTATTTGCAGGAGGGGTGAGGGGAGGATAAAACACCTTTGCTTTTTCCCTACTGACCTCCGGATTCAGGAGGCTGGTTTTCATTGGCAATGTGGGTTTGAAAGTCAAACCAGGTCCTTGCTAAAATCTCTCTCACCAGGAATGGATTACAGATATTTCCACATGTCAAACAAATGAACAATAGGGTGGTCCTTATTAATCAAAGCTCTCCTAAACCAAGTACAGATGGTAGCAATGAACTTCTCTTCCATGAAGATTTCTTCAAACGGGAAGAAAATGCATCTCACAAAAGTGCACATTCTTCAAGTGACACCAGACAAGGAATAAGAAGCTTACTCCAAATGTAACCAAAACCAAACACAACAGAACAATAATAAATAAATAAAAATTTTAAAACCCTTGTGTTTGGATCTTAACGATCCAAACCCGAAGGTTGATTGAGCTTATTTCCATTCAATAGCAGCCCTCATCACAAGCCGTTTTTGAAGATTCTGTGACATTTGCCTAGAGACTGACAAGCTTAAATTGGTTTTAACCTCCAGAGCCCCCTTTTCATACTGCAGATGTTGCTGATTGGGGAGCAGAGTTCTGCTTTCCCCAAAGTCAGTGATTTTCAGGCTCTGGTGGCATCTACCACGGAGAACATAACTCCTCTCAGACAACAGTGTCGTTTGTTATTTTTAATTAACAGAAAATATTGATACAAATGGTTGAAATTGCATCGTATTCAAAACTATGGATAGCCAGAGAAGCAATTCTATTTAAAGATCAGCCCAGAGGCTGGACCCGTGGCTGTGTTTCTCTGACCCGAGCTGTATTACCTAAGCCTCTCAGGTAGCAGAAAACTGGGTTGAGGAATCTCCTGGGAACAAAGACTCCTTGGGACTGTCTGTAGGACCAGGTGTTACTATTTAGGAAGAGTCTATTTCAGATGTTTTAGCAAAATTGGTTCCACTTCTCCACTCAAGATTGGTGCTATTATGGTCCTGTGTAGTCTTTCAAGGTGAGGGATCAAAAGACGCTAAGGTGTCACTCAGTTCACGCCTTATCTCAGAGTTAAACCTAAACTGTATTTGAAAGGTGAAAATGCTGTTGTGGAGCCCTTAACACAGAGGGTCTGTGATTTCCACTGATACAAAAAATTCCGTGATGTAAAAAACTACCAGAGGCCGTTTCTCTCTAGCCTAAATCTTTTATCCTGTAGCTAAGAGAGTATTTCCCCTTGGTCAGTGCTCAGTAAAGGAGAGAAATATGCAGAATTGTTTAATGTATGGGTAAAGGTTTTTTAAAGCCTCATCTCAAACTTTTTGAAGATAATTACAGTAGAGATGGAAAAGTTTTTCTACTAATAGATTAAATATGTGTCTGAAACCTCAGATTAATTATAATCATTTTCGAGGACAAAAATTTTATAACTTTTCATGAGGAGATAACACTTTATTGGATTTTAAAAGGAAATGAAATAAAAGTATTATATAGAAGAACAATTCCCTTACTGCCATAATCCTAATTCCACTATGAATTTTTTTGTAGGGAAGGGGAGATTATTCGATTGATTTCTTAACTTATGGGAAAGTTGTAAAAAGCCTTGTGAAAACAGCCTCTAGTTCTATTTGGAGAATGTGAGATATTTTGTTTCAAGTATGTACATTACTATACTTCAGTATCTCATACTATATTTCAATATCCCAAATAGTATCCTGAATGCATGGAAGTAGATTTGAATCCAGGTCTTATCTACCCAAAACAGTTCATCCAGTTCCAAGCTGACACAAAAAGCACTGGCAAGTGCCAAAAGAAGACTTCAGTCTTCCAATTTTCATGTGGTATTAAGTGATAATATCTCAGTGAAATTTAGTTTTGAGCGTGCATGCTCCCCCTTACAGACTGGGCATTCCTCAGAAAAATACTTGCATATGCTTTTAGGATTCTACTGAACCAACATAAAATTCAGGGAAATTTGTGTACTTTGTGACATAAACTAACATAGTAATTTCAATGTTGAAAAGACAATGAATGATTTAGAACAAGAACTGAAATCTCAACACTGTTGAGGAATGCCTGGAAATTGTCTTAGAATATAAACATGAACTTTTAGAATCTTTGCTAAAAGCCATGTTTATATTCAATTCAGATATTACACAAGTCTTTAAGTATTTTATAGTAATCTTGGCTGTCCACTAGCCTATTATAATAAAATTAAAATAAGAAGATGTCACATATCTGTCCATTAGAGGGAATTAATGAGAGTGCACATGAGAAAGAATAATTTTGATGAAAGAGTTACGGGAGGAAATGAAGGAAAAGGAAGAGGAGATCTAATTCTCCACCTAGAAAATAGTATTAGTCTGGGGAAAGTTGGAATGGCTACTCATCAGAACATGGACATGTAGATAGTGGACAGAACAGTACTTAACGTTTTAAAATGCTTTCAACACTGCAGGCACTTTATCTCTGCTTTACATGTAGTCAGAGCCTCTGGGTGAAGTGTCCAAGAGCCTGTATTCTGGGTTTGAATCTGAGCCTCGCCTCCTACTACTTTGTTACTATTTGTTACTTTGTAACCCCAGGGGCCTTTCTGGGTGTAATAGGTACATCTGAACACACTCTGCTCCACCAGCCCTTACCAGATGGCAGGGAAAGACCCAAGAAAGAGGCGGACCTCAGTAGATTGGCAGATGGCAGTTTTAATACAGGCGGACTTATGAGGCTTGCCTTGGGTGGCAGCAAGATGAATACATTTCTGCACCCACCAATCAAATTATAAAAGTTTATAGAGAGGCCCTAACTGGGTTCAGTCACATATACCATCCAGATAGTCTCAGAACCACATTTCTATCGCAAGGCTATCCTAAAACAGCTTTGGGGATATGGAAAACAAGTGGAACATACATGGACAGGGGAGTAGGTAGGTCCAGCTTGTCCAGGTCCAGTTCTTGGGTCAAACTGGCAGGCACATCTTCTCTGTGATTTCCCCAACAGTATGACCTTGGCCAGGCTGAATGTAAAGTGTCGTAAAAAGGCATAATAGCACCTTCTGTATAGGTTTGTTATGAGTATTAAGTGAGTACATGAAGGAAAAAAATTTCTTGGAACTGTGTCCTGGACATAACGACTAATGTCTATAAAAACGTATTCTCATTGAATTTTCATGAGAACACCCGTTGATAAAAAGACAAAACGAAACGTTATTTTCATTTTAAAGCAAAGAGAACTGAGGTCCCCCAAATTGCTATAGTTTGCCTAAAATCATACATCTAGGGTGTTCCCACTGTGGCTCAGTGGAAACAAATCTGAGTAGTATCCATGAGGATGCGGGTTCCATCTCTGGCCTTGCTCAGTGGGTTGGGGATCTGGCATTGCTGTGAGCTGTGGTGTAGGTTGCAGACGTGGCTTGGATCCCAAAATGCTGAGACAGTAGTGTAGGCTAGCAGCTGTAGCCCCAATTTGACCCCTAGCCTGGGAACTTCCATATGCTGTGGTACAGCCCTAAAAAAATAAAAAAATAAAGGGCAAAAAAAAATCGTACATCTAGCAGGCAGTGGTAAAGAATTGGTATTCTGTACATTTGATTCTGGGGGCTACAAGCTTGTCTGTGTGCCAGTGAGCTAACAGGATATGAGGTCAGTCTATTCATCAACTTTTTAATACCAAATCAGATACTTTAATTAGATCTTCTGATAAAATCCAGAGAACTAGATTTTCCCTATCTGTTGTTTTAGGAATAGTAGACAAATAACCAAAATACAGAAACACATAAACTGCAAACATGTTTTTTTTTTTTCTGGCAACTGTTATTTTTTTAAGTCCCTTTTCTTTCTTTTTTCTTTTTTTTGCTTTTTAGGGCCTCACCCTTAGCATATGGAGTTTCCCAGGCTAGGGGTCAAATCGGAGCTATAGCTGCTGGCCTATGCCACAGCCACAGCAATGAAGGATCCGAGCTGCATCTGTGGACCTATACCACAGCTCATGGCAACACCAGATCCTTATCCCACAGAGCAAAGCCAGGGATCAAACTCGCAACCTTGTGGTTCCTAGTCGGATCTGTTTCCACTGCACCACAATGGGAACTCCTTAAGTTTCCTTTTCAAGAGTACCACCTGTTGAACTATTTGAGGATAATAATACTTTTGATGTGGAAACTAGAGGAAAGGTGTCATGAAATTTCCAATAGATTCTTTATTTTCTGTTGTTATTATTTTGGAATTAATGGCTTATTATCAAGAATGTCTT
>PVHT020000065.1:4114907-4181372 GCA_004024745.2 Catagonus wagneri
CTAGTCGGATCTGTTTCCACTGCACCACAATGGGAACTCCTTAAGTTTCCTTTTCAAGAGTACCACCTGTTGAACTATTTGAGGATAATAATACTTTTGATGTGGAAACTAGAGGAAAGGTGTCATGAAATTTCCAATAGATTCTTTATTTTCTGTTGTTATTATTTTGGAATTAATGGCTTATTATCAAGAATGTCTTATCAAGAATATCTTCCAAGATTCCTCTGAGTAGATTAGACCTGTTGGTTCGATCTTCCCTCAATTGAGTGAAGCTTTCCGTCTTATACATGTCACCATTTGTACTGCACAGTTTAAAAAAATGTGTGAAAAATGAGCATCTTCTCCACTCTACTGAAGACCCCATGAATGTAATAATTATTTCCGATTTGTATATTCTTTTATCTCTGGTAGTATAGAGTGGGATAGTTATGCAATAAATGTTTTTTAAATGAATAAACAAAAGTCGTTGGCCTTTGACAAGGCTTTTGGGGGTGGGGGTGGTGCATCGTTCAAATAAAGATAAAATGCGTACTGGTGACATGGTGCAAGCTGTGTGAATAGAAATGCTCTATGGACAACAATGTTTCATGGTTTTTTCCAGTAGTAAATATGAAAAGATAATACTAAGACCTAAAGAAAGTGGAGAAAACAAGATCAACTCAAAAGAAAGAAAAATGAGTTACCATTTAGTTTCAAAGGAATATAGGGAATTTAAGAGGATTTTTTTTTCCAGCAGTTTTTTCAATATTGAGTCCCTTTCTTCAGTCTTATTAAAACAAGTTGGTGTGGTTGGAACCTATAGGTTAGAACAGTGTATACTAAAGGGTTGATGGCAGCAGTAATATCACCTTTATATGGTGGATTCTCTTGCTCTGTATCAAGGAATCATCACCCAGTGAACCCTGCATATAGGAACTCATATGTGAGTAATCAAGGAAGCACTTTCTTTGTTGAACTTTGGACGAAGGTTTCTGTACCCAGCAGGTGAAATAACATACAGGGAGCCTAGTAGACAGAGTTGCATATTCCTTTCTGACTTCAGTTTCCCAAAGACACTGTGTAGTCTGTTTGTGGATGACACTCTCAATGGGAAAAGCACCAAAAAAAGAAAAACAAGGATCCTATTAAAACCCTATGGTATAGGGAGATAGTCCTCTTCTCATTTAGTTAAGAAAAAGAGGTTGGATTTCACTGGTATTTAAGAAAGACGATTTAATTTGATCACCTGTTTTGAAAGAAACTATGTCATCTACTCAGTCTTTTGTGGCCAATTCATATCTATTTAGTTGACTACTCTTGGAATTGCAAAATAAAAAATCTGTTCTTAACTTTTTAGAGACAAAGCCTGCTTACATTATTTCTTCTCTATGGTGGAATGAGTGATTACTTGTGAGGGAGGGATAGTTCTATGAATTTAAGCATAATATATATTTGGGTTTGGTTTATTTTAAATTTAAAAGTTAAAAATGGGATACAATTATGTGTGTCTTATTTCTCTAAATAGACAGTCCACTAATGCACAGTGATTTTGAGCAGGCAGCTGAAAATGATGCTATTTAATTATTTCCAGGACAACTCAAATGTTTCCTGAATTTGGTTAAAAAAAGAAAAAAAAATCTCAGCAATAAAGTACTCTCATAAAGTCCCTAAAGATGAGCAGGGTGGTGGTATCACATAACAGGTGTTTAATTATTAAAGGTTGATTGATGTATATCTATTATAATTATATATCTATTATCTATACCTATTTGTTATCCTTGTGTATCCATTTGTTTCAGCCCTCCTCAATATTAAACTTTGGCTAGGTGATTATATAAGGATTTTGCATAATGGGGGTAGGTAACAGCATCTTCCTATCTCTTGAATCATACAGCCTCCTGTTGGTGTTCTTCCTTACCTCTAAATTAAAATAGAAAATAATTGTCAAGTAATTAAAAAAAAGGAGAAGCAACCTGAGGAATCTTCTCCTACCAAAACTTAAGCTTGCGTAGATTTCATTTAGAAGGCAATAAGAACAGAGACTGAAATCAACTATACTTTAATAAAAAAAAATTTAAGAAGAGGAACAAAGACTGGTTAGCTATCAAGGGGCTCACCTATAAAATAACTGGTGTTTACTCTATGAATATTCTTAAACTTCAAGAGAATATCTTTTATGAAATTCTACATAGGTACAATGACTTTTCCAGGGCACGGATTTTTGTCATTTATCTGATCTTTCTGTATATCCAGGTTTGAGTCATTGCTCTCCTCCTTACCCCAAAATGATAAAGACCAGTGAAAATATTTAAATATTTCTTGCTAAGAATTTCTGATTTTTTAAAAAATATAATTGTTAATAGAATTATCTCCTCTGAAATAAAAGTCTAGAGAACTAGTTTATACACACACACACACACACACACACATATATATACACACATTTTTTCCTCCTCTTTTCCTTTCTAATATTAGACCTCCATTAGAGAGAAAAGGACAAACAGCTGGAACTTATAACTATTTGGAAATATCAACACTGTTGAAATTTACACTCCCATGTGCAAATGTTATCAGAAAATCTAAAAAATGTGTACAAACAATAAAAGAGGAAAGCAATTTTATCAAAGAAACATGGTTCAGCTGGATGGGGCACAAAAAGTTACACTTGATCATTTTCAGAATAACAATGTGAATCAATAAAATGAGATTGATTTTATTAGAGCATGATTTTGCTAAAGATTTGCTAATTCAAGGATAAATGTGGTCTCTACTAGATGACTGACTTTATGAAACATAAGTGGTTTTGCCCCCAACACATTATATAAGTAAGAGAGGCTGAACTAATACAGTGAAGCTGTGCCAGTTGGCGCTCTTTCCCACTGGATTTCAAGATTGTAGTCTAACATGTATCTCCCTAATACTATTGGGCATGGTCTCTTAATAATATGCTTCCAGCAGAGAGGTTGGCCCAGGTCTTCCATTGCTAATTTATGTCCTGCTTATCTAAGAGAGATTGGTTAATCCAAGTATGGCATTTTGGGATGTGGGATTAGACTAATACTTCTCTAATACAGATAAATTTTTTTTGGCTTCCTTGGGGCTTTATCTGTCAAGCTAGCCTCTTTGTTAGCATTAACTTACTCCTCCGGCATAATTTAGTGGAAATTGGTGAAAACAGATGAGACTTTATTATCCATAAAGGCCCTAAGGCTCCAAAGATACAGGGGAAGGTAGGTATAAAACTTAAATATCTCAAATATATTTAAAACTTTCTTCCTAAAATAAACTACATTTATTCATCGCATCCAAGCAGGAAGTTTCTTCTTAAGTCCAGGAAACTTTTTTTTTGGGTCTGGGGGTAGATTGCTGTGAAGGGAAAGATGTATCCATTTGGTGCTTTAACACATAGTTTAGAAATATCAGTATTATTGAGATTTAACCTTTAGTTTTAGAGGTGTTGTGTAATGGTTGAAAGCACGCTCAATAGAGTCAGTGCACACTTGGCTCTGTATTTTTAAGGCTGTATGACCTTGAGAGTTACCTTCTTTTCTGTCTCATGCTTCTCAGGAGTAAATTGGAGATAATGAGTGCTACAGAAGTTAAAGAAGATAATACATGTAAAATAATTAGTAGAGTTAGTAAAGCACTTATCACAGTGGTCAGAATTTAATGGCAGTTGTTATTATTTGTATTATTATTTATTATTTTAGATGCATTCCCAAACTTCATTGACAATGTGAAATACTTGTTTCTAGAGACTCTCTATTTCTACTTTCTAGAAATGGAATCCAAAGGGGCACCTTCCGGTCAGAGAAAAATCACTAAATAGCATTCATCATGGATAAAAGTGAAGTATGTGGCAAAACTGTCAAGTGTTAGTCTGAATTTTTCCATAGCCAGGTTTCTCCAAAGATAAACACTGTGGCATTCAAAGGGCACATAAAGATAAATAAAGGAGCAGAAGACTTGCTAGAGAAATAAGAGTGGAAGGATAAATTCTCCCTTTATTTTAGAGGAAAAGATAATGTCAGCCTCAGGAAATGATTGCAAAGTACATTAAAAGTGAAGCTTGTTTGCCAAATTCTGCTTTTGTGGGTGCCTTTTTTTTCCTGCTGCTAAAAACATGAACAGTTACTGAAAAATGCCTGAAGAATGGCTGCATACATTGGTAGAGAGAAGAGCAGCTCTAGTTCATCATTTTCAGTATTTATATTAAAACAGCAAAATCACAGGGCAGCTCTTTGATGATAGCACTTGCTACATTGTACTGCAATTTATGTTAACACGACTGTCTCTCCCACAAGTGCCACAAGCACAGGACCAGATCTTATTCACGTATCACCAATTCTGAGCACAGAATCAGGGCTCAATCTATGAGTGTGCTGCATCAATGAATCAATTTCGGTGAGTTCCAGATAAGGACATTCATTTATCTCATCTGTGAACAAATTTGATTGCCTGTTATACTTCAAAACAGCATATGCTAAACTAAAGCTTAAAATAGATTTCTAACTCAGTAGTTACCAAATAATTTTAGCACGAGGATCTCCTCTAAGTGTCAAAAAATTTCATGAGTATTTATACTTGAATTATCTCTTGATTGAGAAAATAAATGACGCAGCAGCTGCCAAAACAGCTCCCACATCCATTCAAAACTGGTGGTATAACGGCTGTTTGTGGCAGCATCTTTGTAATAGCAAACAACTGAAGGCAGGTTATGAAAACATAATAAATATCCACCCATCGTGGAGTGGTTAAACAAATGATGCTACATTCGCATAATGAAATACTTCACAGGACTAAAAGAGAGGATGGTAGATCAATACATACTGATACAGAAAAACGTCCAAGTTACATTAAGAGAGAACATCAAATTGCAGCACGGAATGTACAATGTAACTCCCTTTGTGTACGAAAAACTACACAAATCTGTTGGGAAAAATGTGGAAAAATTCTGGGCAAATGTACCATATGTTGAAATGAGTGTGATAGAAGGGGCATTTATTTTCCAAACTAATGCCAATTGTACTATTTGAATTTCCCCTGATAAGCATGAATTATTTGTATTTTAAAAATCAAAATAGCACATCTATGTAGGAATTATCTTTCTTTTTCTCTATTATACATAACTACATACATGTGTACCTGTGTATGTGTATGTGGTGTGTATATGTATGTGTGTGTAATGTGTGTGATATGTTTTCCCCCTTTGCTTAAGACCTATATGCTCTGCCAGCTGTAAACGTTTAGTACATGCCTCCATGTGACAATCCTTTACAATAAATCTGCCAGCTCCCCCATCATTCTTTTATCCCCAGAATGAAAACCAGTCTTACACAGTTTTCACAACTCTTTTAACTTTTTCAACAAATAAACAAACAAGCAAGTTTTAAAATGTTTGCTAGCATTTGAAATGTTCAGGAAATATTATAGGAATTCCACTATTAGAATGGACTAAAGCAAAAATCTTCTGATTGAGTTTGGAATGAAGTTTTAGAACTACCCTCCTGCCTTGTTCTGTGACAGCTTCAGGTGGGAGTGAGGGGTAGAGAGTTAAAAGTTAAAGGCCACAGAACACCTATTTCAGGAAGCCCATTGTCACTCCCTCAGTCTGTGCTATCAAATCATTTGGCTGACTTAAGGTCAAAAAAGCTACCAAGGACATTCACATCGTGGTTCAGTGGTAACAAACCCAACTAGTATACATGAGGACACAGGTTTGATCCCTGGCCTCACTCAGTGGGTGAAGGATCTAGCGTTGCTCTGAGCTGTGTTGTAGGTCACAGATGTGGCTCAGATCTGGCATTGCTGTGGCTGTGGTATAGGTTGGCAGCTGCAGCTCCAATTTGATCCCTAGCCTGGGAACTTCCATATGCCACAGGTGCAGCCCTATAAAGACAAAAAACAAAACAAAACAACAACAACAAAAAACTCCTACAAAATTGATGCTAGAATTCAGTTTAGCAGACCAGAAGTTTTATAAATACAGTTTCTTTTCAACCTTATCTTAGCTCCATTTGCAGAAAGGGCAGGAACCACATTCACTTTCCCTGACCACTTCCACTCAGTGCCCAGTAGAGTGCCTTATATTTATAGAAAACAAAAACTGCTTTTAATTAGTGACTGAATTAAACTGAATATGTTATATGACTTTCCCAAGACCCTTCACCAAGCAAATGCCACATGGGAAACATCCTTGAAACCTCATTCCCAGTTCAGGCCACTTACTATTATAACCTAGTGATATTTTGCTTAAGTCACTTGTCACAAGGCATTTAATTTAATTTTAACTTCTTTATAATTTTAGATTCCTTTCTAGGTTATTCCTTGAAATTTAAGAAAAATGGTAATCTATTATATAATATCCCCCTTCATCTGCATCCCCATACCAATAACTATCTCAGGTCATTGTCTACTTTCTTCACAGTTCTTACCATAGCTCAGAACCACTCTGTCTTTTAACTTCTTTTGAGTGATTCTCTGACTAAATTCAATCTCTAATAAGAAAAGTCCTTGTCCTCGTTATTTGTAGGGCCTCTATTTTCAATAAAGACTACATTATTGAATGTCAAACAGTTCAATAAAGGTTACATTATTCAGAGAAATCTTGTGGAAAGCCACAACAAATTCATATTAAAAAAGTTTTCTTAAAAGCATCTAAGAGTGAGATGATAGTAAGAGCTAAGGATAAAATTGAAGACAAAGTGGGGAGAAGAAAGTAGAGCATGGAGAACTTAAGTTGCCTTTGACCCAAGGGTATTTTGTGTTCCGTCAAATTAGAGCTCTTCAAGAATCTCCAAGTAAGGAGATGTAAAAGGACATCTTATATTAAACAGGAGACCCCAAAGCTCCCAATTCTCAAAGGACAAATAATCAACAGTAATGGTGTATTTACCCTTCCATCTTCTGCTCCTCAGAGATTGCAGTGAAGGTTGATTTGGCACATCACAGAACGGGTGAGAAAAGGAAGGTGAAAAAAACCTGTTTTAGAAAAGTTGTTGCCAAAATTTTTTAGGGGACTTGCAGCCTACACTATGCATTGCTTTGGGGGTCCTGGGTTCTTCTGCCTAGGAAGTTGATTACAGATGATTCCAGATAATTAGTGCCTCCAGATGTCTGGCAGAAATAAACATGTGTTCACCTGGAGGAAGTCACCTCCATAGTCAACCTCAAGTAGTCCCACTAAATACATGAAGAAACAAAGCACTATGAATCAATGCCAGGAGAACATCCGTCAGAAGGAACAAGTCTATAGACCTCAGATACTGGAATTATCTGTCAGAGAGACTGAATCTATTATGGCTGCAATTAAGGAACTGAAAATAAGTTTGAAAACAGCTGCAGAGAACAAGAGCTATAAAAAGTGACAAAGAAGATTTCAAAATTTTTCAGAAAAGAAAATTTCAAAAACTGAGATTAAAATCCAATGGGCAGATTTAACAGGACTTAAAACACCAATGACATAGATCGGAAAAATTATTCAGAACAATGAATAGAAATATAAAATGAAGAAAAATACAGAGGAAAAGGTAAAGATAGGTAACAGAAAATGAAGCATTTTATTATATGTTGGATTCTCAGAGGGGAGTTGAGAGAGGATGAAACATATTATTTGGAGAGAAAAGAGCTAAGAAGTTTTTCTCAGTTGAAGAAAGATATTAATGCAAAGGCTCGAGACTCCCCCTGTTTCCTAGGCAGGAAAACAGACAAGCAGGCATACTACCCACATCATCATGAAACCACAGACTGCAGAAAACACAGCGCCTGGGATATAGCAGTTGGTTAACAAGTAATTTTTGAGAAAAGAACTAATTTGTAGTTAACACTCAGGGCTTTGAGGTTAACCTGCCTTGTCCAGTCATATGACATAGTTCAGCTTACTTCATTTTCCCAAACTTGAGATTCCTCTTCTGTAAAAGAGTATAATAATAGTATTTACATCATATGCATGTAGAAAGAATTAAATAAGTACTTTAAAGCATGTGAAATAATAGTGCCTCACATGGAAAACATATAATAAATGTGATTTTTGTTGTTATAATACAAATAATAAAATAACTATGTGCATGACTTAGCATTTCTAAATGAAGAAAATTCTTAATTTATTTTCTTTATTTTCTAAGTTTGTCTCTATAGCAGACACACTTTTCTGGCATAACCTGCCTATCTGTGATTTTGAATTATTTTAGAAAAAATATTGGTGACCAAAATGTTTTATAGTGTTTGGCACAGACTCAAAAAATCAATAATGATAACAATTAATATTGGTGCATTGTCTTACATGACTGACTCTCAGCACTCTCACCCTCTGAAGAATGGGTAACTTCTTGTGAAATCTTAAATCACAGGTCAAACTAGCTGAAGTTAATTCTGAAAATAAGGATTGACTCTAATTAAGGTTAGAACTATATTAAAATCAATTAAAAAAATCATGACTATCTAATATTGTGATGTATTGCCTAACCACTCCTCAAGGTAATGGCAGAATCTTGTGCTCCAAGTAATGGCAGAATCTTGTCCTCATGCAGTATAGATTGAATGAGGTCCTCTGGGAATTGGGACCTTTGGGATCTCCTGTTAAATATAAGTAACAGAGAACAGCAGAGAAGAAAAAACAATATCAAGGATAATAGAAATGAGAAAAGATTTTAACATTGTGCAATTTGAAAGTGTACTTCTTCTCATGAGAGTGGTAGCCATAGCCACACTTCCATAATGACCATATTCAACATTTATTTAGTACCAACTGTTTATACCAAATGTGTCAAAGATCTTTTAAATTTAGTATACACATAGCACATAATTTATTTTAATGTGTTTTTATTAGTTCAGTATAAATTATTTTATAAGGCATGGCAACCAAAAACAAAGGGTACTAGTACAATATATACTTAGAGGTTATTGCAGAGAAAATCATAGCTAATAACAGTACATCTATGTGGTCTTGGTTGGGAATTTGTCAGCATGCAGTTACCAAAGGAGAGAGGAAAAAGAAATAACTTTAGGATGTTTTGGTGCATGATACAAAAAACACTGTGAGAGAAGACATTATGGAGGCTAGTAAATAGAACCAGTTCTATTACCACCTTACCACCCACCAAGGAGTGCTGATCACTTTTGAAGTCAAGGCCAGATCAACTAAGCTAAATGAAGTGGTTTCCTGCTTACCAGGTTTATTCTATTAGGTCCCTTATAAAAGAGCCTGTGTCTGTTTTATTTCATTTAGATAGAAGAATAGTCAGACATGTCATTAGATTACCTTTGAATTTGACCTTGTACTTGTCATATTTTATGGTAAAGAATAGGACTTTTTTTCAGGAAAAAGAAATAGAATTATTTCAAGTCAGAGACATTGAAACCTAATAGATTGTTCTATTTAAACAGAAAACAAATTAAGATTGCTCTGGACCCATTTTTTTTTTTTTTTGTAATTAGCCACAAGTTCCTAAAGGACATTAGACAATTATAGAAACATACTGAGCTATGTGGTCTCAGACTTCAAGTTAACACTTATTTTCCTGGTTTCTGATGAACTTTCATTTTCTTTAGCAATTATTTCAGGGATAATTCCCTTTTGCTTCTGAGTAAATCTTTATGTTTACTTAGCAACAACTCTAGATTAGGAAACGAATTGTGCTCTTAGTTTTCTTCCAGGGAACCATCTTGACATAAATAGTGGAGTCCTCTTTAGCTTTTATTTTTGTATTAATGAAATATAGAACATATTTCATTATTAACACATTATTAACTCATTTTCTAATTATCCTAATTACTAAGCTTTCTCAAATGCTAGAGTAGGTGTTCCAGTTCTACTGAATAATATCCAAGGGTTTTCCTTGCCACTCTTTCCAAAAGAGTGTTGATAGCCTTATATATCATAAAATACACCTATTTGTTTTATTTAAATCATTCTTGTGTTTATTCTTTCTCATTGACATGACACTTCATCTTCCTTTCACCTTTTATTTAATTTGCTTGACATCAACCAGTTATTATGAATAGATAAAATTTTCACAAATTTTCTCCTTTCAAAAATGTAGCAGTATGACATCTTTCTAGCTCTCATTTCATGTAACCTTTGGAATATATTTCAACTCAGGAAAATAAAGTAAGTTTAAAAGCTGTATTTTCACACTAGGCTTATGTTCATATGGCTTTATGATTTTCCAGTACTCATCCAAGCCCCCAAAGCTACATTTCACTAAAGAAAATTAGTGGTTTTTAAATAAATTTATAGGAAATCACCTTTATAAGGCCATATAATAAAAGAATAAGCAGAAACAGTATGATGAATTTAAGTATTCTCTTCATATATAGCAGAAGAACAAAGGAATGGAATACCATGTCCCCTTTTTATATATTTATCAAAAACTACCCAACTGTAGGCAACATGTGTGGAACTAACCACAACTTGTTATCTTGTTGGACAACTCTGGGGGTTATGGTAGTAACTGGGTTATGATGTTTACAGTAAATAGGAGGAAAATAAAGTCATGTTTTTCATAAGTTTTAGCAATCAATAGAGAAAAAACATGTTTGAAAGTTATTTTTAAAATGTGTTTAAAAGTGAGTGGATATAATCAGTAATTTGGTTATTTCTTTTACCCTAATCTACTACCAGTTATATTATGACATAGCCTTTCTAAGCCACATTTTCAAGCATCTTAGTTTTCATTGATACATGGTTACTTATAATGTTCTAAATATTCAGCAGGTGTATGGACTGAATTATGTTCCTCTCAAATTCATATGTTGAAACTCTAACCCTCAATGTAACTGTATTTGAAGATAGAGCCTGTAAGGATGTAATTAGTGTTAAATGAAGTCATAAGGGTGCAGTTTTATTCAATTAGGACTGGTGTTCTTATAAGAAGAGGAGGAAGCACCAGAGATATCTCATCCTGCCACTCAGAGGAAAGGTCAAGTGGGAATACCGTGAGAAAACAGCCACCTGCAAGCCAGGAAGAAAAGTCTCACCAGAAACCAACCCCTCTGGTATCTCGATATTGCCTTTTGATTTCCATAACTAGGAGAAAATAAATGTCTGCTGCATTACCCACCCAATGTGAGGTGGTATTTGCCCAAACAGATTAATACCAAAGTCATTCAAGTATTTCAGATCACACATCAGTAAAACTTAAAAAAACATGTAATATGTAGACTTATAGTGACAGTGGCAGAAACAGTACATTCAGATTTCACGTCTGTTATAAACTTATTTTATATAATTCAAAAGGAGAAATGATTCATTATTTAAAGTTTAATTTAAAATGGGAAAAAAACCCACAAAACAATAGGAAGAAGCACAAAGTGACCAGTAAAAGTTTCCTTTTCTACCTCTTCAGACCTGCCCACATATTCTAGCCAAAAAACCAGTTTTAAAATGTTCTTGAAAATCTTTCTGATAATTTTCTAGCCACACACACACACACACACACACACACACACACACACATACTCTTACCATTTTATGCAAGTAGGATTGTACTATTCTTTAGCAACCTAGTTTTAATCACCTAAAACATATTTTCCAACATATAATCCATATATCTCATTTTAAGGGCTACATAAAATGCCACAATTTGATTATACCCTAATTTATCTGACCAGTTCCCAACTGATAGGAATTTTGATTGTTTCTAAGCATCTTCTATGATAAACAAAGCCACAGTGTAAATTGTTGTATATATCTTTGCATATTTATGTGAGAATTTTCATAAGAAAAAAAAATCTTAGAAATAAAAATACTCAGTGAAAGTATTTGTGCATTTTCATTTTATTTTCAGCTTTGGTAGCTATTGTTAAATTTCCCTTCAAAAATGTTGCACCAAATTGCCTTCCCACAACAGAATTTATAAAGAGTCTGCTTTCCTATGCTTTGGTCAAGATTGGGTGATATAAAGCCTTTAGATTTTTATAGAGTATGTCTTACAGTTGTTTTAATTTGCATTTTTTTTAATTATCAGAGAAGTTGATCACCTTTTACAAACACTTCTCTCAAGAACTTTTTGTTGTTAAATCGTAAAGAACATATCATTGTGGTTGTTCAAATAACTACAGACACACACAAACACACACACACACACACACTTCCCCCACTCCTTCTTTCTCCTCTCACACACTATTATGAATTCCAAAGCCTTATTTTTTGGCTGTTGTGTATTTAGGTGAGATATTTCAATGGTACAGGCCGATCACTTTGATCTACTACTAAAATCAAATTTAAAAAATATTAAAAGAGTTGAGTTCTCAATTTAAAATAACTCCAGAGGAATAAGCTCTAAATATCAAAGCTCAGCAGAGATAGCTGGAATGATGGATGGTGATAGCAGATGTTGTGTACATGAGAAAAATACTGGAAACCTGAGAATGTCTCTTCACTGGTAGATGTTCAAAGCTTAGGACAGTGCCTGATTGTTGTATGTGCTTAAGACTGACAGTCTAAATGAATACATTAGCAATTGTAAATGCTAACCAATGTAAGTAAATGAATTGGAAAAGTTATCTTGGGAGTTCCTAATGTGGCACACTGGAAACAAATTCAACTAGTATCCATGAGGATGCAGGTTCCATCCCTGGCCCCGCTTAGTGGTTTAAGGATCTGGCATTGCCGTGAGCTGTGGTGTAGGCTGTAGAGGCAGCTCAGAACCCATGTTTCTATGGCTGTGACATAGGCCAGCAGCTGCAGCTCTGATTCAACCCCTAGTCTGGGAACTTCCATATGCTGAGGGTGGGGCCCTGAAAAAAAAAATTATCTTGGATGAAGAATCCTGGAATTTTTTCTTGATAAATATAAACATGCCACAAGGCATCTCAGTTGGGTTTCCTATGGAAACATAAAATTTTTATAATCACCAGACAAACATAATGGGATATCCCAATACACTTAATAAAATTTTCCATATTTACTATTACTACCAGAAATTCTGGGATCTTAAAACAAAAATGATATATCATTCCACTTTTTTTCCTGATTTTTCTTTTTACTGTTTATTTTTGGCAGCTTTTTCAGCTAAGACACTGGAAGGAGGATCTTTAAATGCAATTCTGTATTGTATTTCCTGGTTTACATTCTTTACTCACCTCTGTTTCCCCTCCCCGCCCCCAGTGCCTGAAAATTTGCTTTTTAAAAAGCAAATAATCTAGACAATGGCATGCAATTGAAAATGGTTCATTTCTATCGCATGCATGTGTGGATCATCAGTCACACAGTATGCCTAGCAAGTGGTTAGCTCAAGTGGTTAGATACCCCTACTGTATGTTAATCTTTAATCTTTAATGGACATTCAGATTGTTATTATTTTAAAGTCAAATAGCAAAAGAAGTCTTGCTAATGATGGGACACTGCAAAATCACATATGCTGGATTTGGGTAATTTAAAAATTTTGATCAAGAAAAGGAGAACAAAACCTGCATTATAGCTATGAATGTTGATGTGACTTGGTGTGAGAGCTGAGGGGTTGCTAACTGTTAGTGAACAGCAGAATAACTCCTCTGGGAAAATAACATATAATGGTGATTGTATAACATATGCCATGCTATGCTTAGACTTATTTAGACTCTTAAAGCACAGAAGGGCTCAACTAGGCCAATACTTGAGAAGAATATCTACAAAATTATTTTATGTCAATAATTAGTGAAACACAGGAACAAATTTTAAGGGAGAAAAACTAACCCACTGTTGGACAGAGAAATCATGACCAATGAAAAGCATGACTTTACTCAGTACAAATCATGCCAGACAAGCTTAACTGTTATTTTTTATAGGATTACCAAATTGGTGGATAAAGGAAAGCAAGTGGGGTTTTAAAAGCAGGACTTTAAGGAAATGCTTGATACAACTATTATTATTTGTTTCATTTAATGGGTTATAAATCCATCACCAGAGTGTTGTGAAAAAATAATTTACAACAATCACAAGAGGTTTAATCTCAGGAAAGAAAGTATGATACAGCATTATAAAATCTATTCATAGAGAAGAGTAAATTAATATATTTAAAGGAAATGATATGTTTATGTCAAAAGGTTATGAAAAGGAGACTGAAAGTATCTGTAAGCATTCTTAATGAGAACACTAAAAAGAACAGAAGACTATTTTTTGGACATGATAAAGAGTTACCATTTTAAACCAAGAGCCTATATTTAATTGTGAAGCCTAGGAATAAAACAAGATTCCTCATTACCATCAAGTTTTGTTTTTAGTTGGGGATTTCTGATGAACCAATGTAACATGAAACCAAATATGAGGTATAAATATCAAGTAGTTATAATCCCCCAAAAGTTATATAAAATAAAAGATTATGCATGTAACTTAAAATGTACTTGTGTTTAATATAAAGCTATAAATATAATTAAAAGAAGAAATTCTAAACAAAATATCAATAAAAGATATCACTAACCCAAGATACTCTTAAAATGAAATCTCTAAATCCTATATAAAGAAAATTACAAATACAGCTGCAATCTATACAAGTAAAATATATAAAGAAAATTAAAAAACTTTATTGAGGTTTTTAACTAAGGATAAAGCACAATTCTTACATGATAGAAAATCATTTATTAAATGTATAATATAACTTTACATTTATTTATATGTTCATGTAAATGAAATACAATAGGAGCTTTTAGGGAAAGTTAAACAATTTTTTTTCCAACATAACATTCATTTGAAAAGAATAAACTGGCAAGATTATCCAAGTAAACTGAAACAAGTATCACTACCATCACCACCACTACAAACTATATTGAAACATTAGGGTGAGTAAATCTATGATTTTGATGTAAAAATAGATAACTGAATCAAAGAGAATAATTGTTATTATATGCAAAAATGTAATGTATAATAAAGTTAGGGTAAATCAAAACAATGGGAAGGAGAAGGCTTAGTCAAAAGGGATATAGGGTAAAGACTTAGCAATTCAGAAAAAAGGCATGTATTCCTCACATCGTATGTTATTCCAGAATAAGTTCCATATGAATTAAAATGTTAAAATTAAAAGAGAAAAACATTGTTAAGGTAGTAAAAATGGAAATAAATAAATAAATGTTGTTTGGATAAAGGATGAATATGAATTCACAAATTATTAAAAAGTAATCATAAAAGTCAATGTGTTTAGCTTCATAAATATAAAAAATCCTTATTTCATATAGAATACCCCACTTTATAATAGAAAAAGGGTTAATATATTTGTAATTTAAAAAAGATACAGCCACAGTAATCAAGACAGTGTGGTACTGGTACCAAAACAGACATACGGACCAATGGAACAGAATAGAGAACCCAGAAATAAACTCATATGCCTACAGTCAACTGATTCTTGACAAAGGAGGCAAGAACATAAAATGGGAAAAAGACAGTCTGTTCAGTAAGCATTGCTGGGAAACCTGGACAGCTGCATGCAAATCAATGAAACTAGACACTCTCACACCATGCACAAAAATAAACTCTAAATGGCTTAAAGACTTATATATAAGACAAGACACTATTAAACTCCTGGAAGAAAACATTGGTAAAACATTCTCTGACATCAACCTTACAAATGTTTTCTCAGGTCAGTCTCCCAAAGCAACAGAAATCAAAGCAAAGATAAACCAATGGGAACTAATCATGCTGACAAGCTTTTACACAGCAAAGGAAACCAAAAAGAAAACAAAAAGACAACTTAACAGAATGGGAGAAAATAGCGTCAAATGATGCAACTGACAAGGGCTTAATCTCAAAAATATATAAACAACCGCAAAAAAACCAACAACCCCACTGAAAAATGAGCAAAGGACCTAAATAGACAGTTTTCCAAAGAAGAGATGCAGATGGCCAACAAGCACATGAAAAAATGCTCAACATCACTGATGATTAGAGAAATGCAAATCAAAACTACTACGGGATACCACCTCACACCAGTCAGAATGGCCATCATTAACAAGTCCACAAACAACAATTGCTGGAGGGGGTGTGGAGAAAAGGGAACCCTCCTGCACTGTTGATGTGAATGTAAGATGGTACAACCACTATGGAAAACAGTATGGAGGTACCTTAGAAAATTACACATAGAACTACCATATGGCCCAGCAATCCCACTCTTGGGCATATACCCAGACAAAACTTTCCTTGAAAAAGACACCTGCACATGCATGTTCATGGCAGAACTATTCACAATAGCCAAGACATGGAAACAACCCAAATGTCCATGATTGGATTAGGAAGATGTGGTATATATACACAATGGAATACTACTCAGCCATAAAAAAAGAATAAAATAATATCATTCGCAGCAGCATGGATGGAATTAGAGACCCTCATACTGAGTGAAGTAAGTCAGAAGGAGAAAGACAGATACCATATGATATCACTAATAACTGGAATCTAATATACTGCACAAATGAACCTTTATGCAGAAAAGAAATTCAAGGACTTGGAGAACAGACTTGTGGTTGCCAAAAGGGTGGGGGAGGGAAGGGGATGGTAGGGGGGTCTGGGGTTAATAGTTGTAGACTGTTGCCTCTGGGCTGGAAAAGCAAGGAGATCCTACTGTATAGCACTGGGAACTATGTCTAAGCACTTGTGATGAATCCATATATGTATGTGTAACCCTGTCACTATGCTGTACAGCTGGGTATAATGGAAAAAAAATAATAAAAATTAAAAAAAAATAAAATAAAAATAGGCAAAGACCTTAAAAAAAATCCAAATTCATAAGTATTGGGCACAGGACATGAACAGACAATTCACCAGAGAGGAAATACATCTAGTAAATAAACATATGGGAAAATATTCACCTCATTAATAGTCAAAGAAATGTAAATTCAGCTTAGACTGGGGAAAAAAAGTTACAGTTGGTTTTGTGGCTCAGTCTTCTGAAAACAAAGAGGAAGTAGAAGCAATTGAGTCTTGGGGTTTCTGTTTGTTAGGGAAAGTGTGAGTTGTGGATTAGCAGGAAAAAACGTCATGTGAT
Organism: Catagonus wagneri; assembly: GCA_004024745.2. Taxonomy (NCBI): domain Eukaryota; kingdom Metazoa; phylum Chordata; class Mammalia; order Artiodactyla; family Tayassuidae; genus Catagonus; species Catagonus wagneri. The sequence goes on from PVHT020000065.1 coordinate 4,131,839, forward strand.
CCACTATGTCCTATACTTTCTCCTTGAAATTTTCCTGGCCACCAGAGACTGCGTGGTAGAGGGAGGAGTTGAGGAGGGAAGTTGGGAAAGATATTATTTTCTTTAGTTAAATTGAAGTAAGAATTTCAATAAACAGCTAAGAGCAGTATTAATTTAAAAATATGACATTCTTTCAATGATCACATCAGCAAAACACTAAAAATTAAAATAAAATATTGTCTTGACATGAACTTGGAGTTTTAGTACCTCAAATAACATTTTTAACATTGTGTTAAGGATGTTAACAACTGGTTTGAGTTGGTTAAAAGATTAGGGGCTAATTTCAACCGTTAAACTGTGTATCATTTAGTGAGCACTACGTTTTGGGTGTTGCAGGAAGCACCTGCACGTGGATTCTCTAATTCAGTTCTCACCATGAGGTATATGTTGTTATTGTTCTTGTTATTAATTCACCTTTACATAAGGAGAAATTGAGTCTCAGGGAGGTAAAGAGAATTGTAAAGATTATATTGGTAATATATAACAGAGTTACAATTTGGACCTGGACATTCTGATGACAAAATATGCTCACCATCCCTACACTGGATGTAATGTGAAACACCCTGGCATGAGGTCACATGCACATTATAACTGTGCCTCTAGAACGTGCACTAAAATTCAAAACATCAAAATGCTGACAGATATGGTGTTAAGGTGGTGGAATAGATAATTGAAACTTTTTCACTTTTTGAAGTTTTAAAAAATTCAGACATGACACTTTCAAGTAAGATATTTTTCAAATGAAGAACAACTGTCAGGCAATTAAAAATATTTATACCAGTTTTCCCATCACAAGTTTGTATCACGAACAGGAAGCCCTAATGATAAATATGGATTTAGGATGACTGAGTCCCTTTCAGGAATCTCAGAGATTGTATAAGAATCTGAGGATTTTCTTAACTAAACTACATCTGGGATAATACCTTTCTTGATGTCTTAGTGTTAAGTACACAACCAACAATATCCAGCCAATATCAAGATGGTATATTATCAAAACATGTCTTAATTTAAGATTTTGCTACTTTTGATAGTAACAATAACTAAAGCATGAGAAAGGTGATCATGAAGATAACAGCACCATTTACTGAGCACGTATTAGATGCCAGACAAGATACTGAATACTTTTCTTGCGTGTCAGTTATCAAAGTAATCTCACAATATTATTATTATCTTTTTTTTTTTTTTTGGTCTTTCTGCCTTTTATGTAGAGCCGCACCCGCGGCATATGGAGGTTCCCAGGCTAGGGGTCTAACAGGAGCTGTAGCTGCCAGCCTTCGCCACAGCCACAGCAACGCGGGATCCGAGACGCGTCTGCAACCTACACCACGGCTCACGGCAACGCCGGATCCTTAACCCACTGAGCAAGGCCAGGAATCGAACCTGCAACCTCATGGTTCTTAGTCAGATTCATTAACCACTGAGCCACGAAGGGAACTCCTATTTTCTTTGTTTCATATATTAGCTGATGATTGATTTTTTTCTTTGCAAGTATTATTCATCTCTTGGCTCCAGTCTGGTTGTTTCTGATGAATTTAAAAAGCCATGATTTATTTTCTTGACCAAGCACTATACTCTTGTGGTTGGCAACCTCTGCCTGAATGCACTGTCTTCAATAGTCATAGCTCATATTCAGTTATGTCTTATGAAGTGGTCACCATTTCTGCTTCTGTCGTGTAGGAGTAAAGTGGACCTCATGCCACATCACAAAGTATCAGGGGGTGGGTAATACAAGAGATAGGGAAGAAGAAGGAGAGAAGGAGAAGAGAAAGGGAGGGAGGGAAAGGAAGTGGGTGGAGGAAAAAGGAAAGAAAGAAGGAAGGAAAGATGGGGGAGGGAGGGAGCAAGGAAAGGATATAACTTATTAACAAGGTTATAACATACAATTCTGTGAAATTACTACAAGCTTAGTCAACCAAGTCAGGCATTTAGGGAACACTTTAGTGTTTGGTCTGCCTCCACAAAGCAGGCTGGAAAAAATCCCAGAATATCAGGACACGAGGCAGTGTTTTCTTGGTTGGCAGTATTCTGCTGTTCCCTTTCTCAGTACTGAAAAGTGTGAAAAGTAAAAGTTACCCCACTGGCAGCTGGGAAAATGCCTAATGGATCTCTGGAATAGGTTAGCAAAAAACTAGTACATCCAGCTTTGGACTTCACAGTTTTGAACTGAACAAAATGGGATTTTTAAAGCTTTGTAAACTGACTTGTGAAGAAAGGCTTAGGAGAACTATGTTATTCAGCCTAAGAAAAGGAAGAGAGAACAAGGTCAATACCAGGAATGGTAGGGACCAATCCACTGTAGAGTGAAAGGTGGTATTTAGTGCTGTCTTGGTAATGATGTTGTTGTATTAAAAAAATTGAATTCATTTATTTTATTGAACATGGGTAAGCATAGGACCCAATATGGGTCTCTTTGTTCTAATTATTAGAGTGTCAAAGGATGTAGTCTTGCTTTTAAAAATAGCATCAAGGATAGCATTTTGAAAAAAAAAAATCATTAAGTCCAAGTGATGAAGCAGAGCTGAATTTATCCCTGAGGCCACCACTCCATTATAGTATGAATCTAGTGCAAGTCTCCACAGAAGGGGGTCCCAAAATTTCATTTACTAAGGGATTGCTTTAAACAGTCAAGGAGTCATCCAAGATAAGATGCCAAGTAAATAATGTGAAATCATTCCAACTACTGATATTCTTGCAACATTCCACTTTAACATTCTCTAATCCTAGAACCTGTGGTAGAATTTTGGAAGCACCTAACATTTGTATAAATGTTTCTAAAAGCATAAAGTTCAACTGATATTTATTGCTAGAGTTAGTTCATTTCTAGGTTCTCAAGTGATAACATTCTTCTTGTTTATACACACAAATTATTATGGATGATCAGTTCTTGTTGCTGTTTATCTTAAATACCTTTGAATAAAATTCAAGGCCCTTCATCATCTGGCCCTGCTTAACCACCCAGCTTCATTTCTGGCCTTTCAAGGGTGAAATCTGATCATTTATCTTGTAGTAAACACTCATCCTTTAATTTTAACCTTGAGTGACACCTCCTATATAACGTTTCTTGATTCCCTGAGTCAGACTTAAGTGTTTGATGTTGCTGCCATTACACTTTGCATATGCTTGTAAAGACAGATACCAAACTGAATTTCCTCACATATACTCACATTTCAATTGACAACAAGCCTCTTGAGGACAGAGATAATCGTGTTCTCTTTGTGAGCTGAGGAGCTAGCACTGTGTCTGGAATAAAAACTCCATGATAGGAGCTCCTGTTGTGGTGCAGTGGAAACAAATCCAACTAGTATCCATGAGGATGCAGGTTTAATCCCTGGCCTCGCTCAGTGGGTTAAGGATCCAGTGTTGCCGTGGCTGTGGTGTAGGTCTTAGACATGTCTCAGATCCCATGTTGCTGTGGCTGTAGTGTAGGCCGGCAGCTGCAGCTCCAATTTGACCCCTAGCCTGGGAACTTCCTTATGCTGCAAGTGCGGCCCTAAGAAGAAAAAAAAAAAAAACCCCAGAAAATCCCATAACTGGCCTTCTGTGGAAGTCCTACAGCAGACAGACTATGACCGGTGGCCCTGGACTTCCACTCACTTCTTCTCTCACGTGAGGACTGACTGGAAAAAAAAGAATATTCCCTACTCGGAGAGTGGGAAAGCAAAGAATGTGTCTCCATGTCTTCAGGACTCTCTCATCTCATCTTCCTGCCTAGGGACCAATGAAATTGGTATCAACTAACCAGGAAATGCCTGCAATAGCTGTTGCTGTGCTGAAATTCTCAATGAATCCCAGGATCCTAAACGTATGGTTAGTGCTGGCCATTATTACCACGGCTGGGATGTGCTCAGGTATGAACTACATGCCTAGATCCTCAGATTACCAGCAGATTAGTTGGGCAGGTTTGTCCTAGTTGTTTCATTAATCTCCTAGCAGAGAAACTCTGCATTTTACGGGATTAAACATTTTTACCTCACTCATTGTGTTATGCTGGGGCTTTGTTTTGTGTTTTAACAAGTGTTTTTGAATCAAGAACTGGATAAAAACATGGGATTAAGTTCTCTGAGCAATACTTTAAAGAATAGACTTATTATCTTATTTTTTCTGATATTATACTTTTCTCTCTCTCTCCCTCCCTATGTATGTATAATATAAATATTTTACATGTCTGCTTATCTGTGTGACTATATATATTTGTATATATATATTCATGTATATTTAAAGGTGGTCACACCATATTGTTGAGTACTGTTGAAACTTTCTCATGCACAGTGTTAGTGAATCTTAGGTTTTTGTGATTAATCTTTGGACCTACTTCATTTTCACATTTTCAGATTTATTAAATAGAGTCTTAGCTTCAGTTTATCACTTCAGATTGTCTGGATATGGCCATATTCACATTCTGTCTCCTAAATTGCTTGCTTTTTTTGTCCTCAGTTTTGAATCTTCTGTAATGTTGAAAGCCCTCCCTCCATGTAATCATCTAGACTCCTAATGAGAACAAGCATTTGAAGTTAAGTCATGAGGTGCCACATCTATGCCACACCATTAGAAATCATCTTCCAGGCCGACATCAATAGATTCATTTAGGTCTTTGTTAAATAATTGACTTAATCTTTTGAACATTGAACTTATCTTTTGCCATGTTGTGCATAAGAAGCAAGGCCTTTTTGTGCCCAGATACCTTATTCCTATTGTATTTCCCTGATGTACTCTCTAAGTGACATTGCTAAGGAAAAAAAAAATGCTGCAGTTAGCCTTTGTTTGTTCTTCATGAACCCACAGGATTTTCTTGACCATTGCATCCCTTTCTACATTTTCACAATCCATCCTTTTAGGAATATGTTTTGAATCTTGCCAAAAATTTTTGTGGAGCTCATTTGTCTACTATTGAGGAAACTGAAGAGTGAAAGTTTTGACATTTCAAGTCATAGATTTTCAGCCCTCTCTATGGTCTTCCCTCCACCATCCTAGTTAGGATTTTCAGAGGCCAATATTTTTGAAAAGTGGGACCAGGAACTATTTATTCTTTCCTCTTTGAAAAAAATTAAACCAGGTACAATTATTTATTTCAATGTTTTCAACATTTATTGAACACTTTTGAAAAGGTTCTATACAGAAGTAAGAGTTGATTACTACCATTTAGGTATTTACCAGGTACTGGATGGGGCAGTGATTCTCAAAGTTCAATGCCCAGATTAGCAATGTCGGTATCAAGTGAAAATTGTTAGAAAGGTAATTTAGGGGCTGCACTCCAGACATACAGAATCAGTGACTCTTTGGAAGCTATGTTTTAAAAAGCCCCATTCGTCTTTTTTTGGTGATGCACAAGAAAGTTTAAGAATGATTGGAAAGGACACCTGTGCAAGGAAATAACTATAGTTACATTACCCTTGCTGTCAACACACTTCTCAAGAATAGAGGAATGACCAAACAAAATACATTTTAAATGTGAGTGCCTTAGTCATATGTATAGGTAGACAGGTATAGTTTGGTTTTAAGGGTTCCCTGATTGAAAGAAACTTCTCTTTACTTGCTCCTTGATGTACACTATTTCAAGAGGGCAAAATTTATCACTAAACCATAGGAAAATTTGTCACCTCTAAAAGATTTCTGAAATGAGATAGGGTAACAAATAACAAACTAATGAATCAATTAATCAAAGAACCATAGGCATAGAAAGCCAAAATCTGATGTAGTAACATTCTGAAACAGTCAAACTAAATTATAATCGGTCAGTCCAGCAACAGATAAGCTTTCCAAGTTGTACAGGTTCTTGCAAATGGAGGCAAATAGGGTACAAACGAGAAAAGCCAACTTGACTGCATGGATACTTCTCCCTTGTATTTGCCTTCTTTGGCCTTGCCCAGCACCTCTGTATCTTAGAGGTACATAATTCCGAGCTCTATGAGGCACTAACATTCTGTAAATAATTCATGAGGGCTTTTGCTCACTTTTTATTCTAAACAGAATGTGACTTTATTCATCTTTATTCTCAAATGATTCATTAACTGAAATATTTCTGTAATGGATTTTCAGTTTGTTTGTTTTTTTTTTTTCAATTGATTGATGTAAGGTCTACACTGACATTGCAGATTTAAAGATGTCCTACCATTTCATGTGAACAATGAACAGGTGGTTTGGTTCATATCATTGTGTTATCCAAGAGCTTTATGTGATAGCTCACTACTGGGGAAAAAAGGGACCACAGTTTTCTAGGTCTCCTATGCTGACTGTTCTCAAATGTCTGCCCTTTAGCTCTACCTACAACAGGTCTCCATCTCAGCACTTATCCCATTGTTCTTTATCTGTTTATATATCTGTAACCCTCATTGGAATTTGAACATACTGGGTATTCCATCCATTTTTATGTGCCCAGAAATTAATACACTGCTTGAGATATAATTTGTTCCATAAGTATTTACTGAATAAATGAATGAATGGTTGCATGATGAAGTGCATGATTTTTCTTGTTCAAAATCATGACATACTTTCTGAAAAATAGCCTCTATATTTCCTAGTAAGCAATTGCAGTAGAAACCATCACAGAGATTTAAGGCTATACTTTTACACTGTATTTCCAGTTATTTTTTGCTTATGATAGAACATTTCATTTACAAAGAACAAAAGTGATTAATTATAGACTATATATTCTATGCTGTGTTAAATGATTTACACTTCTCTCACTTTCTATTCAAAATAAGCAAGTTTTAATAAATGAGAATACTGGTAGACATGTATAATACTTTTATTGGAAACATTAGTTTTGGAAATCCAGGTTTTATTCCACAAACTCATCCTTTTCATTTATTACTTGTCCTTCCCATTGTCCTACTCATCATCTTTTAATTTCTTTCTCTAGCTCTAGTTTATTTTTCTGCCTTATGTTATTTCAACCTAACTTGGTATGTAAAAGTAGAATTTGAGGAAATAGCTACCCCAGTTTATATAGAATACTGAAATTTTAGCCCCATGGATGTGATCCAAATAAGCATTAAAGGGAGCGGTAGCTGGTTCTAGTTGCCTTGATTCATTTAATAGTTCTGTGGGTGGTGGAGACCATAAAGATGCTGCTTTTCTACTCATATTAATGAACTACAGAAAATGAGAACTCACTCTACTTTTCAGTAACATCTACTTCACTTAGCTACATATGGCCCAAATAGATTGATTTTTAAAAGCACTTGATTAGCATATTGAAAATTCTCATTAAACACTAGACTGGAAAACTCAACTGAGTCACACACTATATTGAAAATTTTCCTTATGAGACTTCAAAGGATAGGACTAATACATTTTTCTCATCTCTAATGTCAATGATTCTATTATACTTAATGTAATTTAATTCATTTGGTATCTCCTATTACATAAAGTGAAGTTTTTTTTAAAAGCATACGGGGGTAAAATCATATTTGATGAGGGATGATTTTAAATACTATAGGGTATTCCTAAAAGGATTGGAAACATTTGAAATTTTTGCAGTACTCTGCCCTAAGCATTCTGATGGTAAGACAAGTTTTAACTGTCCTTTAATACCTGAAATTTTTTTTGGTGAGGAGGGTCTTCTAATAATGAAATACACAAATATCTTTAGGATGCCTATATTTAGTTGTACAATGTTGTGAATATAATAATTTTCATGTAGAAACAATAGCAATTATTTCAATTCCTTTAGTACACAATATGGTTTTAATGAATCACTGCCTTTAAAATTTCATCTCAGATAAAACAGGTAAAAGCATTGCCTCATACAAAATTAGGATTATTTTCTGTTAACAACAAGTATTTTGTTATTGTGTGAAAGGCAAAAAAAACAAAAGCCAAAAAACAAAACTCTCCAGTAATGATTTAATAGTTTTGGATTTTATAAAGTTTCATATCTTTTCTTTAAAATTCTGGGTCAATGCCAAAGTTCAATTTCTACTATACTAGTTGTATTTCATTAAAAAGGTAAAAATCAATTAAAGTCATATATTCTAGAAGAGCATCTAAATGTATGGAAACATTATAAGTTAAAGCCTTTTTTTGTTTTTTCTGGCAGTTCTCTTCCAAATTGTGTCCAAACCACTTTGTTTCACTGTAGAATAAAGGAAGCTGTGTGTTTTCTTTTCTTGGCAGGTGAAGGTAGAACTAATACAGAGAGGAACTTCTTTGGTAGTGTATGAGGCGCTACGGAAACTGGCTAACTGATGACATCACCCTGTAAGGAAGAAACGCTCAAGACTCTTCCACTGGCTCTGGAAATCAGTACAAGCTGCAGTCCAGTTGCCAATCCCTCAGAACCGAAAAGCTTAGTGATAATGAAAAACCAATAAATAAAAAATATCTAATCCCAACACCAAAGATAGTCTAGTGCTTCTGTGAAATTGTAAATGCTTTGTGAAAATTAATGCTCAAGTTCAATGACTTTATGTGACTTCTTTTTAATGCTATGGCTCTTCTGAGCCAAAGGTTTTTTTTAATTTTTTTATTTTATGTCCATAGGAAATATAAATTGGTTTAGTCTAGCTTTCCTTTGCTCATGGAAAAAAAAGTATAGATGGCCTTTCAAATGAGCCAGTCACTTCAGAATAAGGTCAACCATTCAGCTGAAGCAAGATTCCTTTTAGAAGCAGAACAATATCCCTGAATAGAGAGGCATGTATTTTGCCAGAAGTAGACTATATTTGAATGCTTTGTGCAAAATTCTTTAACCCTAATTCAAACAAAAAATAGCCCCGGAAATGTTGCATTGTGCCAAGTGGCCACTAGTCTCAGACAACTAATATGTGAGTGTATGTGTGTACATATGTGTGTATGAATATGTGTGTGTGTACACACACAAAGTCATATATTTATACACACATATGTATTTTTAGTATATGTAAATGTATAGGTATATGTATATATGACAATTATTTTTTATCTTTGATATGTCTAATTTAGAAGAAAAATATACATACATTTCTATCAGTGTATTTTAGCTGTCATTTGTAAAAAAATGCATTTATTTAAATTTATTATAGCATTTGCTTAAAGGGGAAAATTTAAGAATTTTCTATTTAGGTACTTTCCTTTGGTGAATCCTTAGAGACTACAGTTTCAAGGAAAACAATAGCCCAAGTTACAAATATATTAATAATAATTTCATTGTTAATTTCATTGCCAAATACTTCATTTATTGAATCCCCAGATTTATACTTGTGCAGATTTATTCTCCCTTTCTGCCTCCATTTCTTTTGTTCTCTCTAGGCATCACTATCTCTATGTCTCTGTCATTCTCTCTTTCACAAATACACACACACACTCCTACAAGGTTAATTTTCATTTGTTTTATATATATTTAGCATATATAGCATCTATACACAGTGTGTATGTATGTATATATACTGTGTGTACATACATGCACTGTATTGATGGAAATATACAAGTAAGATTTTCCCAGAGGAAGAAGGAAATTTGTCTTGCATGCTATTTTAATGACAGAGAAAGTTTTGTAAAGGAGTCATGCCTGAAAGGGGATAGAAAAGTAAGAATAAACTTCCCAAGTGGATGGGCATGTGGAGATGTCAGTAAGCACATTTCACACATCAGAAAATTACATTCAGTGGTATAAAGGGATGCAAGATAATGATGTAGGGGGAAAGTGGAGGCACAGGGGTAGTGAACAGACTGCCAGGATTTCAGTATTATAGGAGTATAAAATGTAAAGAAGAGACATTAAAGACAGATGTTGAAATCATTAGGGATTTAATGGTAAAGGTCTTTGAATGGCACTGATACAATTTTGGTTTTATCTTATATATAGTGAAGAGTCATGAAAAGATATTAAACAATGGATTGATAGCTCGAGATGTACATTTAGATAGCTCTCCCCAGCAAATATGTGGTGAATAGAAAGGAATAAGGCAAAGAGAAATATAAGGCCCAGACTATGGAAGTGGGCAATTGGGGTGGAGATAGCTAAACTTTTTGGGAGATAATAAGGATGCAAAATTGATAAAACTTAGTAAATGATCAGATATGGGAAGGAAAACAAATTAAAATTTATTACCCAGTTACAAGCTTGTTCAAGTATACGGGAACTGGTCACACCAAGATAAGAGATAAATGAGGAAGAATAGAGTTGGCAAGAAGTTTGCTACACATTTAAATTTGACTGTAAGATAATCAGTTGGCATCATATGGGTCTAGAACTCAGGAGAAAGTTAGTGGTGAGAGAATGTGTCAATCATATGCATTCAGAGGCTGATTAAGAGCTTCCTAGGAAAGTATGTAGTCTAGAAAGAGAATAGAACTTAACGTAAATCACTGAGGGTAAAACAACAGGTAGGATAGATAGGAGAAGAGGAAAGATAGAAATAAGTCAAAATAAGTAAATAAATAAGTAAGTAAATAAATAAATGAGTTCCCGTCATGGCGCAGTGGTTAATGAATCCAACTAGGAACCATGAGGTTGCGGGTTCACTCCCTGGCCTCGCTGAGTGGGTTAAGGATCTAGTGTTGCTGTGAGCTGTGGTGTAGGTCACAGATGAGGCTCAGTCTGGCGTTGTTGTGGCTGTGGTGTAGGCCAGCAGCTGTATCTCAAATTAGACCCCTAGCCTGGGAACCTCCATATGCCAAGGGTGTAGCCCTAAAAAAGCGAAAAATATAAAAAGAAAAAGAAAAAAGAAAAAGAAAAAAAATCGAAGAAGGAGAAGGATGAAGAGAATCTTGTCATAGAATGCAATGAGTGTGAGGCTTTGAAGAATCATAGATCTGAAAAGAAGTAGCAAAAGTTCAATAGAGATTCTAAAAAGATACATAAACCTAAACTTTAAATACTAAAGCATTTTACATTATTTTATTTTACAGTAAGTTTAGTTGATTCTACAGTCCAAGTATGAAATTCGGGTTAATACAAAATATGTCTATGTGAAATCTGAGGCTAGAGAATTTAAGAGATTAAGAGAAAAATGTTTTCTTGGTATTTGTTAAGGAGTATGTGATCCTGGACCAGTGAAAAGAAAAGTGACAGCAACAGTTAAGCAAGAAAACTAGAATCTATATAAAATAAGTTCTGCATTTAATTTTACAATCTTTTGTTTTATTACTCTCTGGCGACAGTGGTTTTGTAGGATTTCTGGCATCTTCCTATAAATATTTGTTCCCTGAACCCGGTTCTTCGAATAAATGTGATTTTAAAAAGAATAGATCTTACAGAACTGGATTTATTGTTTCTTTGTCTGGAGCCACACTTATCATGTCCAGGTGAGTTCCCTAGGACAAAGCTTACAAAAATGATAGAGATGTATGCGATTCCTTGTAACTACATGACTTACTCTTAAACATTACTGTAGTAATCAGTTCACTTATTGTTCAAAAATAGGGAAACACGGGAAATTTATGAGTGAGTCTCTAAAGATTTTCATAAATACTTTCAAAAGGAAGGTGTAAGAAAACCTGTTGAGGGAGTTCCCGTCATGGCTCAGTGGTTAACGAATCTGACTAGGAACCATGAGGTTGCATGTTCGATTCCTGGTCTCGCTCAGTGGGTTAAGGATCCGGCGTTGCCATGAGTTGTAGTGTAGGTTGCAGACGTGGCTCGGATCCCACGTTGCTGTGACCGTGGCTGTGGCATAGGCTGGTGGCTGGCAGCTAGAGCTCTGATTAGAGCCCTAGCCTGGGAACCTCCACATGACGCGAGTGCTGCCCTAGAAAAGGCAAAAAGACAAAAATAAAAACAAAAACAAAACAAAATGCAAAAAACCTGTTGAGAGGCAACATACAATCCTTATTCAGAAGAGAAGGAAATTCACTGGAGTAGTAGAGAACAGAAGGAGACTATGATTCTTTAAGAAACTATGGGGAGTCACTTTCATATACATTAAGAGACACACTTAGCCTTTAAAACAGTTCTTTGAGATAGTTCCCCCCATTTGCCAATGAAGAAAACAAACCTGGGAAATTCTGGGAATGTGCTGAAAGTCAGACAGCTAGTCAGTGATAGAAATGTCATTCAAAATTAAATGACCCAATGTCAATGATGATGTTTAAAATCAAACAGATTTCAAGTAAGGTTGAATAAGTGTAAGAGTTGAATCAGGGCAGTAAATGTAGATGTTATTATAATCATGCTGTAGATATTGTGGTCATCAAATAAAGATTCTCCATTATGGTTCCCAACCAATATTACCAGATAATTTGGTGTGATAAAGGGATGGGTTTTATGTCAGATTCTCTCACTTCTTTTTATTTAAAAAAGAAAAAAAAACCCTTTGATTTTCTTAGATCTTGATAGAGATAAACAACAGAAGTGGGAGAAACCATGTGGTAAAGGAGGAGAGTGGCATTCACAACTAATTGTTTATATTCAATTTGAAGGAGAATGTGAGTTATTTATTATACATGAACAGAAGTTCAAATGAAAAATTAGTGTTCATAAATTCCATTAATTACTTTTCCTATACTTTGACAGCCTTTCATCTTCTGTCTACTTGCTATGTCACCAGTATTTGCTTTGATTGCCACCATGGTTCAATATGCCTTACTGTCTAACTACTACTTTTTCCTCCAATCAATGATTTTCTGCCTCCCTCTGGATTGACCCTGTTTGACTAACCTCATGCAAATAGACTTTTTGTTGAAATTTTGTGTCCCTCCTGCTAGAATGTCTCAGTGAGAAGCCCAGTTAGTCTTGGTCCAGTGTACTTCCACCTGTGCTCCAGCCTCAGGTGGATCAGCTCTCAGAAAAGAATGGAGAAACAAATAGAAAATACAGGTAGGGAACAATGGATTATTTCAATTAAAGTCTTAGATGAGTCACATATTTAAAATATTTATTATCAGCATTCTATTTTCCCTGATTTTTCAAAGATAATACTGGTTTAGTCTTGGGAGGTTTAGAAAGGAACAGTCTCCCTAGACTGAATCAGAAATAAATATAAAATATAAACAGACCAATTACCAATGACTGAAATTGAATCAATAATTTAAAAACTCTTAACAAACAAAAGTCCAGGACCAGATGGCTTTACAGGTGAATCCTACCAAACATTTAGAGAAGAGGTAACACCTATCCTTCTGAAATTATGTTAAAAAAATTTCAGAGGAAGGAGCATTCCCAAACACATTCTATGAAGCCAGTATCACCCTGGTACTAAAACCAGACAAAGATAGCACACAAAAAAAGAGAAAATCACAGGCCAGTATCACTGATGAACGTAGATGCACAATCCTCAACAAAATACTAGCAAACTGAATCCAACAATACATTAAAAGAATCATGCACCATGACCAAGTGGGATTTATCCCAGGGATGAAAGGATTTTTCAATATTCACAAATCAATGTGATACACCACATTATCAATTTGAAGAACAAAACCCATATGGCCATCTGATAGATGCAGAAAAAGCTTTTGATAAAACTGAATGTGTGTTTGTGATTAAAAGCCCTCCAGAAAATGGGTATAGAGGGAACCAACATAATAAAGGCCATATGTGACAAACCCATGACTACTGTCCTCTTCAGTGGTAAAAAGCTGAAAGCAATTCCTCTAAAGTCAGGAACAAGACAATTATGTCCACTCTCACCACTTTTATTTAACATAGTTCTGGAAGTCCCAGACACAACAATCAGAGAAGGAAAAGAACTAGAAGAACTCAAATTAGAAAACAAGAAGTAAAACTGTCACTAATTGCAGATAAATGATACTATACTTAGAAAGTCCTAAAAATGCTACCAGAAAACTACTAGCACCATCACCACATTTGGTTAAGTTGCAAGATGTAAAACTAATGCACAGAAATCTGTTGTATTTCCATACACTAACAATGAAAGAATAGAGAAACTAAGAAAACAATCCTATTTACCATTGCATTAAAAACAATAAAGTATTTAGGAATAAATTTACCTAACGAGGCAAAAGACCCGACACCAAAAAACATAAGATGCTACAGAACTACCGTATGACCCAGCAGTCCCACTCTTGGGCATATTTACTTGAAAAAGACACACGCACCTGTTTGTTCATTGCAGCACTATTCACAATAGCCAAGACATGGAAACAACCTAAATGTCCATCGACAGATGAATGGACTAAGAAGATGTGGTATATATACACAAGGAAACACTACTCAGCCATAAAATGAACAAAATAATGCCATTTGCAGAAACACTTACAAAAATAGAGACTCTCATACTAAGTGAAGTAAGTCAGAAAGAGAAAGACAAATGCCATATGGTATCACTTATATCTGAAATCTAATATGTGGCACAGATAAACCTTTCCACAGAAAAGAAATGCATACGCACTTGGAGAACAGACTTATGGTTGCCAAGGGGGAGGGGAAGAGAGTGGGATGGACTGGAAATTTGATGTTGGTAGATGCAAATTACAGAATAGGATAAAATATTCACTGACAAGAGATTAATCTCCAAAATATACAAACATCTCATTCAGCTCAATGCATAAAAAAATAAAAAAAAAAGTTGACAGAAAATCTGGATATTTCTCCAAAGAAGACTTCCAGATGGCCAAAAGGTGCTCAGCTTTACTAATTATTAGAGAAATGCAAATCAAAACTGCAATGTATCACCTCACACTAGTCAGAATGGCCATCATCAAAAAGTCTAGAAACAATAAATGCTGGAGAGGGTATGGAGAAAAAGGAATCTTCCTACACTCTTGGTGGGAATGTGAATTGTTACAGCCACTGTGGAGAACAGTATGGTGGTTCCTTAAAATACTGAAAACAGAGCTACACTATGCTCCTGCAATTCCACTCCTGGTCATATATATAGAGAAAACCATAATTCAAAAAGACACATGCACCCCAATATTCATTGTAGCACTATTTATAATAGTCAAGACATGGAAACATCCTAAATGCCCATCAACACATGACTGGGTAAGGAAGATGTGGTATATTTATACAATGGAATGTTACTAAACCATAAAAAAGAATGAAATAATGCCCCATGTAGTAACATGGATGGACTTAGAGATTATCATACTCAGTGAAGTAAGCCAGACAGAGAAAAAAAAATATCACGATATCACTTATATGTGGACTCTAAAAAATTGATACAAATGAACTTATATACAAAACAGAAATAGACCAGACCATAGACAAATTTATAGCAACAAATTTATGGCAACTAAAGGGGAAAGGGAGGGAGGGATAAATTATGAGTTTGAGGTTAACATATACACAGTATATGCAAAACAGATAATCAACAAGGAACTACTGTATAGCACAGAGAGCCATACTTAATATTTTGTTATAACTTTTCAGGGAAAAGAACCTGAAAAAATAGATATATATGTACATATAACTGAATCACCTTGCTGTACACCTGAAACTAACACAACACTGTAAATCAATTATGCTTCAATTAAAAATACACACACAATATTAAAAAATACTACTGATCGTGAAGGATTCTGGTGACTGATTTAAAAAGTACTTAGAATTTTTCAGGTCTTACTCTTACTAATTGTTTTACTCTTACCCACAGTAATAAAGACAATAAAAAGTACAATTTTAACCTTTTGAGTACTCAGTTGTTTTACCACGTTTCATGTTAAGAAGGGTTAAGTCTGACAGCAAAGTTAAATATTCATACCTGCCAATTTAATTGTCCTACACTTGGGTCCATTACATGACTTTCTACTCTTTTCGTTATTTTTACTCTTTTGTGTCTCCATTTAGAGAGTAAGTTTAATTTTTGGTTTTAGAGAAGACCCATGAGAATTATACCTTGGAATATGCAAATAGGTCAAAATTCAGATGATGGCCTTTCACTCTGGTTTAAATAAAAGAAGGCGTGACCCTGGATCAATGCAAAACCATAAAAAAATAAAAAATAGAAAACTTCAAGGCTCATCCTTTCTTTGTCCTATAATCTGGCTTTCTGTTGGTTTTAGAGTGGCAAGAGGCAAGAGGCACAGTGGGAGCGAAAAGAGCAATTTAATCGATTTACTACAAAAACACGGCAGAAAAAAATAAAAATATAGCAGAGATAAGTGCTGAGAAATAACTTATGTCCTCTACAGACACAGAATATAAAGATTATTTACCCTCACAAAGAAATAGAAGTCTATGAATAATATTAAATGCTCTTAGAAAAGTCATTTGCAATGCAGTTTAATTGAAGTTTATAATTTCACATTAGAAACAGGAATGTGTTAATAGAGCAGTTATTTGCAGAAGATCCTGAGGAAAATCCCATGGTATAAGGCTTCCACAATTAGGCTTTTGTTTCCTCAGTATATACAGGCATTAATATATCTCCCAATATGTATTTCAAAAAAATTATTTAACTTGGCAGGTAAGTTACCTCTCTGAACTGGGAATTAGATAAAACACAACTCTTCACAACTCTTCTACAACATTGCTGCCACAACAGAGATAACATTTAAATGAGTTGATTGGTTAGCAGTATACTGGATGATATTTGTAATTTTATTTGACCAAATGAATGAATAGTTTAGGTCTGGGTTAACGTAGCTTTGAGGTCTCTCTGGTGAGTGGTCTTAAGTGAGAATTCTACTTAGTCCTGCACTAAGCCCAGAGGGAGGGTAATTCTGCACTAGAACACATTTTTTTTAATTGTCAAACTTTATGGAAAATTTGTTATGTATAGACATCTCTGGAGAAAAAATTATTCAGCTGGATTAACACAGGATTGACTCATTAATAGCCTAATTTGAATAATGACTGAATTACCCTTTATCATGCTTGACTGTAGCAAGGGGATTATTGAAATATCACAGAAAGTCTCTTTTTCTAAGATTAAATCAAAGTTTCCTACTCTTGATATTTATAGCTGTCAGGAATATTATCCACTACTAAATTTTGGCTTCTTTTGTAATGCATTTCTTTTATCATGTCAATAATTAGATACAAATACTTAAACGACTGAGGATATTTATTTGGCTTAATAAATCTTTACCAATGCATAAATACATATAGCAAGTATGTAAATGTTGATAAGTGGAAGAATTCGTTATAGTGAATACAATAAAAAGATATATATGTGCATATTTGGAATAACCCAACAGGAAAAGTGGTGCAAAAGTCTTATGGGTTGGTAATCTCAAAACATAAAAGGGTTACAGTGATTAAAAAGCAGGAAATAATCTGCATATTTAAGATTTTAGGATACATTAAGTCAATTTGCTATATCTATTTAAGGGAATATTACTTAATAATTTGAGAACTGTTTTTTAGTAGCATGGAAAAGGTTTTATATTTAAATAAATTATAAGTAAATGTAACAGAATATTAGCTGTACATGGTCTTTTGAGTGATCAAAGGATAGGCATTCTTCCCTCTTTTCTTTTAGTTAAAAAATAATATGGACAAACAGAAGGAATACAAATTCTATGGACAGGTGCTTTTTAGTTTGGAATTACTGATATTCTATTTCTTGTAAAAACTAAAAATATGTCTATATATTTTGTTAGTTTCCATTAAAAAAATTTATAGCATAAATCTGGACACCCCCTACTCTCTCATTTTGTGTAGAAGTTAGCATAATGATAGAAAGACAATCTGATTCCATCAAATGACTGAAGTTTGGTTTCATTCTCAACTCTAAGCTTTTTGTTTTTAAATTAAAAAATTTTTATTACAGTTGATTTACAATGTTCTGTCAATTTCTGCTGTACAGCAAAGTGACCCAGTCTCATATATACACACATTCTTTTTCTCACATTATCCTCCATCATGATCCATCTCAAGTGACTAGATATAGTTTCCTGTGCTATATAGCAGAAACTCATTGCTTACCCACTCTGAATGTATAGTTTTTATCTACTAACCCCAAACTCCCAGTCCCTCCCAGTCCCCTACCTCTCTCCTTTAGCAACCACAAGTCTGTTCTCCATGTCCATGAATTTGTTTCTTTTCTGTGGATAGGTTTATTTGTGCCATATATTAGATTTCAGATATAAGTGATATCATATGGTATTTTGTCTTTCTCTTTATGACTTAATTCACTTAGTACAAGAGTCTCTAGTTCCATCCATGTTGCTGCAGATGGCATTATTTTGTTCTTTTTATGGCTGAGTAGTATTCCATTGTGTATATATACCACATCTTCTTAACGCATTCATCTGCCGAAGGATCAACTCCAAACTTTCTGATAGTCAAGAAAAAAAATAAAAAAGGCAGCTACAAAAGTTTTAAGATTATCCTTGAACATAATAAAAATAATTATTTGGGAAAAGCAAAGATTTACTCAGTTCTTAGTTTTGAAAATCTTCTCACGTGACACTTGATAGAGAGGACACAAAGTGATATAATGAAAAAAAAATCATGCTCAAAAACATTTCCTATAGTAAATGTCAAGGTGAGTTGCTATGGTACTTTACTACAGGACTGCTTATGAAAACCTAGGACACCATACCAAAGTACCTTGGAGAAAGCAATCCTCACAGGACCAAATGAATACCTTAAACATTTAATGTTTAACTTCTTGGACACCCTCAATCCAGACACAGTGCCTATTAAAACTTTAAGGAAGAATAGACTCTATATCTTTACAAACATAAACCAGGAGGACCATGGGCTTTCCAGGAACAGATGGCAGCAGTAAAGGGAATTTCGTTCTGAAAAAGAAAATTGTGAACTCTACTAGAGCTTGGAATTATTATAGCAGAGGCAGGAAAAGTTTTAAGGATAGGTAGCGGTCTTCAGATTGTCTCTAAATAGGTGTTCTTTAACGGCAGAAAAATCATTAATTGCTTCGTGTTCATTCTAATGTCCTGCATATAATAGATGGTTAATAAATGGTTATTGTATAAAAAAATCAGAGAAAAAATATTTATAACTTTTGGATATCTAAAGCAAGTTTCTATTTTATTCTCAGGTTCCTGAAGTAGAAAATCAGATTTATAGGGCATATTGATCATTTTTCTTACTAAGAAAGTAGAAATTAATATTGATTCACTTATTCATTCAACAAACATTTATTGAGTGTCTCTAATTTACCAGTCTCCTTTGTGATACAGTAATTTATAACATAGAGTCTTTGTCCCTAGGGATTACATACCCACAGACTTCTTCAAGGCTTTGGGCCACCCTGTCTAGAATCACCAAAGACCTGGGCAAGAACTATGATATTATTTGTAAAATTTAAAGTACTAAAATAAAAAAGAACTAGCAGAGCCATCTTTTCTCAGTAAGAATATAGTCCAAACTCAGGGTAAGTTTGAGTATTACTGAGAGACTACTTTTGAAAAAAGCACATTAGAGCATCCCAAATGGCATTATAATATTTGCACTCAACAGTCTCCAAAATGGCAGCTTAGAGATTCTGAAATCAATGGAGCTCCACTCAGAGGGAACAATACATACTGTGAAAATGTAGCCCAGGGTATCATCTAATGAATAATCCCCCACAGAATAAAGATGCATCTGAGTTGTCATTATGGCTTGTCTTTTTTTCCTTTTCTTTGTTCTTTTAATTTTTTAAAATAACACTAAAGGGAAAACAAGATAATGCAACTAACAATTGCTCAACGGTACAAAATTAGATCTTTTTCTGTATTTCTGATTTTTCGTGTTATTTGTACTTCTCTTTTATCCATAGATTTACTACTCAATTTTTCCACATAGATACTAGGTAAGTCAGCTTTCTCCTCAGGGTGCATTAAGATATTTTTTGAATGCTTTTGGCAAAATATTTTTTCCTTATATCTAGATTGAAGAGTGAGTATGAAAGATATGAGGTGATAACTTGTTTTATTGGACACACATTTTCTTTTTTCTTTCCTTCCTTCCTTCCTCCCTCCCTCCCTTCCTTCCTTTTTTTCTACTTGCTTCTTTTAAACATTTATAGATCACTGACCCAGGTACTGGCAATATAGACAAGAAAAAGATAGATATGATTTCTTCCCATGAAATATATATTTTTTGTGGAATAGAAAGTAAGTACATTCACAAAAATATAGTAAAAAAAATGGATAAAATGGTAGAGAATGATTCGGATGAGCAGAATACTATGTCATGTTTGTATTGACACCTGAGAAGAAAACAGTGAAAACCCAAGAGCAGAGAGCTACAACCACAGGAAACAGCAAGTCCAAAGACCCTGTTTGATTTGTCCAAGGAGTAGAAAAAAAGCTATTGTCAGTGAAGCTTACAGTACAAAAAGAAATCATGGAATCAGGGAAAGTGAGAGAACTAGGCAAAGAAAGGATCATGGAGGCTTTGTTGAATGTTACTATTTTATTCAAACAGAAAGCAATTAGAGAGTTTTAAGCTAAGATATGACACAATTTGATCATTACTTAAAATGATCACCCCAGAAGCTGTGTGGAGAAAGGATTATTATCTACTCTAATGATCCCTTGGTGAAGATAAATTCTGGATAAAGGATTTCCTGATGGACTGGACGCTGGAAAGATGAGGGAAACAGAGAAATCTAGGATCACGCATAAATTTTTGACTGGAGAAAGTAAATGATGGTTTTTCTCACTGAGTGTAGAAAACTGAAAGAGAAACTGGTTGGGAGTAATTGGGTTTATGTCGGTAAAAAAAAAAGTTCCTCTTAGTATGTCCATTTGAGAGACTATTAGATATTTAGGTAGAGATGACAAATATGCAGTTGGATACACAATACTGAAGCTCAGGATCAAGATCAAAGTTGAAAATAAAAACTTAATTATAAGCTAACGAGTCATGTCCTAATCCTTATTCTGTATACTGCTTGGTGGGGTGATATACTTGCACTCTTTCTCAGCTTCTCCCTCTTATGGTCAGTGGCAGAGGGTTGCAGAAAACATTAAGAATACAGTTTAAAACTTCATAACTAATCAAAACAATTAGTACATTCTAAAGACCATGACTTGATGAGTACCATGTTATTAGTGACTAGATTTGGCTATTCACACAGCAGAAATCACTTCCTGAATTTCCTGAAGAGTTCCTCTTACACCTACTAGGAACTTACACCCAGCTCTCTTAGACATCTGCAACCTAGAGGAAAAAAGAATGGGGAAAGCAATTATGGGTCTTCAGTAAATGCTTCAACCAGATAGGGGAACCAATTTTGTCTAAAAAATTTATCTTCCTAACATACCCTTTCTTCCACATACACCCATCTTATAAAAATATACTTCAGTTTATTAGGAATTTCATTTATGAGTTGGCTTATATAGTAGAATAATCTGTATGCACAGATGGTTTGTGGAGATCCTCTTTGAAGCCATCATCCCCAGGAATGGAGGACAAAAAATGAATGAATGAATGAAATGTAAGATAGAAATGGATATTATTTAAGTTTAGTATTTCAGTAAAAACGTGAAGTTCCATCTCACTTGAAGAACACAGGTAAGCAAAGATGGATTGGAATTGTAGATTGTAAGCTCTATGTGGACAAATCCTTTTCAGTCTTGTTTATTGATCTATCTCCAGTCAATCTTGCAGCAAAAAGCTTCACAATGGCAGATGCTCAATAAATATTTCAGGAATAAAGTAATCAAAAGGAAGTGTTACGTTGGAGTTCCCATTGTGCTCAGTGGGTTAAGAACCTGAAATTAGTATACATGAGGATGCAGGTTCAATCCCTTGCCTTGCTCAGTGGATTAAGGGTCCAGTGTTACCTAGAGTGACAGTGTAGGTTGCAGAAGTGAATTGGATCTTGCAGCTCTGATTCAACCCCTAGCCTGGGAACTTCCATACGCCATGGGTTTAAAAAAAAGTAAGTATTAAGCTATAACACAACCATTTAAAAAGCCTATATATTTGTTGATCTTGGGCAAGAAAGTGTCTGTGCTTAAGCATGATCTGGCCTCCGGTTGTATATGTTATCTTCCCCTCACTATCCACCTCCCCCCAGTTTGTTTTTCATCTTTTTGGGAGAAACAAAGGCCCTTCCACATCAGAGCTTTTAAATATGCTATTTTCCTTTCCTTGAGTTATTTTCTCTCTTTCTGCTTCTCCGTCCTCTTCCTCTAATTAATGTCAACCTATTTTTCAGCTTTCAGATCAGGTATCACTTATTCAGGGGCTCTTCTTGATCCCACTGAGCAAACCTCCCTCTTATCACCTGATAATTCTCCTGTATAGCATTTATTTACAATGCTAATTACGCACTTCTATAATTGTTTAATATCTTTCTTTCCCATTATAATTTAAACAGGTCCTGCTTTAATCACAGTTGTGCCTAGGCAAGGACAACAGTAGGTGATTAATGGAAATCAAGTATCTTCATGATTCTTAAAGTTACAAGAATTATGGGATCTCTAGATACAAGAAAAAAATAAGGCCATTTTATTCAGGCTGATTTTTAACCATATCAGTAGGAGGGAGTAAAACTATCAATGAAATTTTTAATAAAAATAAAATTTCACACATACTGTATCTTTGAAGAAATTAGCACAAAGCAGCATTACCATGGCACACATATCTGTTTCTAAATTGGTTTTATTCAGAGATTCAGACTGAATTTAATATAACAAAATCTAGGACATCATCAAACTCTGGAAAATCTAGATTCAGTGCATGTACTCTACCTGAGCACACAGGGCATGAAATGGCATCTTTGACTTAGTCATCAAGGCACATTCATTTCAAGGGAGGTGAGGTCACTTGTTTTCTCTCATTGTACCTTATTCATATGATGTGGGAAAAATATTCTCATACCTGCTTATGAAAAATCTGTCTTTTCCCACTTTGCCTTGGAAATTCACCCTCTGTCACACAGTTTTAAAAGTGTAAATTTTACCCTGTTTCCATAAATTAGCTTTTGTGATTATTATTTTTTAAATTATGTTGCCAAGGGAATTAGAGATCTAATTTCCACATTTGGGGGCATCATTCTTCTAAGTAAAAACAGCAAATATTAAGTGCCTTTTAGTTTAATATACATAATAACCTATAGGAAAATGAATGTTACTCTGCATTTGCTAATTTACTTTATTATTACCCCATATTTCTATAATATTTTAGTGTTTATCAAGCACTTTCCCTTACTTGATTTTCACAAGAGCATTCTGAGCTACTCAGAGATTAATACCCTCATTTTGTAAATGAATGAACGAAGTCTTAAGGAGTTCAAATAACTTCAGGGGTATAATAGCTTAGCGAAAAGGGCATGCACATTAGAGTCAAGAGAGCTTAGTCTGTACTTGGATTTCATTAGTTACTGATTATAGGACCTTAGATAACTTACTTATTAACCCCCTACCCCTCATCCCCAACCACTTCCCCCCAGCTTGATTTATTTCACCTTTAAAATCATGATGGTGTTACTGTTTATCCCGTATCATTGTCATTCATATTAAATAACATTTCAAAAATTAAAAAAAAAAATCCAAAATGGTGCTAAGATTACTTTTTTTCTTTTACAAAGTCTAGTATTGTTTCTTATAATGTCATGCTACATGAAAATAATTAAAGGGGTTAAAAAGAACTGAGTTATCTCTAAACAAATTTGCTGGAAACTTTGAAAGAAACAGCTAGTAAAAGAGTAAAGATGGATGACTTTAGTAGACCTAGCAAAGCAATCCACTGAGTGTAAAGGAGCCTAAAATGAAAACTTAGGAGGCTAGGGAGGCAGATGCTGATTTTTAAGTGTAGGATGTTTGCAATTTAAAAACTGAAGAGAGAGGGAATCTGAGAGCCTGATCATAAAATACCAGTCTTTCGTAGCCTATGAATATAAATCATGAGACAAAGGATAAGGCAAAACATGAACAGTGCCCAAAACTCAGTTCTTCCTTCAGGGTTTGTCCCTTCAGGCTGAAGAGGAGGACAACCCAGGAAGGCAAGTTCTGCTATGTTTAAACTCTTTCTCATAAGGTGTTTGGATGTGAATAGCCATTATCAAGCATCTCTTGGACAGATGAGCTTTAAGTACCTAGTACCTTAGATGAAAGGAAATCTGCGACTCTTAACAGGCTTAAAAAACAAAACAAAACAAAACCCAAACCTCCTTAATGCTCCCTGAAGACAGAGTGAAGTATCCCACTGAGAAGATGTTCGGAAGGCTTCTGTGAGAAGAGACCCAGTACATGTCACTCAATAGCAGTGAGAAAATAACCAGGGATTCCTTCTCCAAGAACTAGACGTGACCCTCTCACTTCATTCTCCTTATTCCTTTATGCTCTAAGTTTTGAAGTCCCTCCCCCCCACCACCACCCTGCCCAACAAAAATCCGTTTTGAACTTAGAAAAGTGCTCATATGTAAAGTAAGCAGAGGAGATATAAGGTAAAAGCATGCCTAGCAAAAACCCCATATAGTTTTCATTAATTTACATCATTTTTTGAATGTGATTTGAGAATCCCATTTTTTCCCCCTCCTAAAAGGAGCTAGCATTTTGTGAGGTAGAACCTAAGCCTCAGTGAAATTTTAGGTTGAATTTAGCATGCTTAATTTCCTAGCATTCCTATTAGATATGACACCATTTCCCTCAGTTCATTTTAAATCTAATTGAGGAGAGCAATTGTATAAATATTAGGGGTGGGATTGAAGGAAGCATTAGAGAATTGTCCTTGAGTACAATCTTAGGTCTTTTTATTTCTACCCACCGGCAAATCATTACCCAATAAAATAATTGCATGTCAATGGTAAGCATTTGGTGAGGGTTCCTAAGCAAACAACATGCATATCCTACCCAAGATAAAAAGAATAATACTGGGGGGGGGGGAGAGAATATGTAAAGGTGGCAATAAGAAAACATTTTTCTTAATTTTGCGCACATTGAGGCACTTGTCAATGTATCTGTATAAATGCAGAGCAATGGTCTAATCCAGGGGTTACAAAGACAGCTACAAGGTCAGGCCGAGAGGGATTAAGTCACCATACAGCAGGTAAAGGCAGATAAAAAGCAGTCCTTATTGCCCACAAAACATCTGTGAGAATTCAGAAGCTCCTGTGTGACAGCAGGGCAAAGCTGCGGGTCCAGAGTAAATCTGCTTCTAATCACATCTCCTCTCCCCATGAAAGGTTCTGCATGTTGCTGTCTGCAGTATGCTTTCTGAGGAATGTGTTCTTTTCCAAAGGCCAGCAGACACTATATGTTCTCTTTATGGACAACTATACCCCTTCACTTTAATCTTATTCAATTATGCCCCTTGAAGTATTACTTGGTGATTTATTTTTTAGGCCATATATACAAATTAGTTTATAGATTAAAAAAAAAAAAATATATATATATATATATATATATATGTTTCTTTTCTTTTTTTTTTGTCTTTTTGCCTTATCTAGAGCCGCACCCGCGGCATATGGAGGTTCCCAGGCTAGGGGTCTAACAGGAGCTGTGGCTGCCGGCCTTCACCACAGCCACAGCAACGCGGGATCCGAGCCGCATCTGCAACCTACACCACAGCTCACGGCAACGCCGGATCCTTAACCCACTGAGCAAGGCCAGGGATCGAACCCCCAACCTCATCGTTCCTAGTCGGATTCGTTAACCACTGAGCCACGAAGGGAACTCCATATATGTTTCAAACTCTAAAAACAGTACACCACATTTCAATTGATTATAACTTGAAATGCATAAAAGATAAAAGGTATGAAAATTGGGATTTATTAAAGCATAGAAAAGACCTGTCTACTCTAACAGAACATAGCAAAGAACCTTACAGAGAGTCACTGTGAATGTCTGGCACATATTTTCTTTACCTCTACAGTTGCTTTTACTGAAATCTATATTTTATATTCTTTAGAATCTTTCTGGAAAAGATGAAGGGAAGATTGTGATATCTGTAATAAGTCAAGGATTAAGTGCTATTTGATATTCTGATTTTAACCAATTAAAACCAGTCAGCAAACGATTACTAAGACCTGTCTGGTAAAAGGCATGAAGTTAGCTGACCTGAGGGATAAGGAAGTACACAGATGCCCTTGCAAAGCTTGCGGCCCGCTTTTGAAGTAAGACATAGGAATCTGAAAGGGGACTTGATTATATAAGACAAGATAGAATAAATTCTAAGAAAGTGGTGCATACAAATATTGTATGAGTATAGGAGAAAGACACCTATCTCTGGATGAGACTGACAGGGAAGGCTTTCAGTGTAAATGTGAGACTAGTGATGTGTTGGTTTCAAGTGAGATTAGCAGGAAGGCCTTCTGGGAGGAGACAAGGTAATAAGAGGAAAGATAAGTTATACTTCAACTTGTTCTTTCTTTCATCTCATCAGTGTTTACTGAGAACCTACTATTTCTGGTAGTGTGTTAGGTGCAAAGAAATGCAATGATTAACAACATATGCATGTTATTGCATTTGGCGTATGGATTTACAGAGGTAAGTTAGCATATGATTATGAGTTTAGCTCTGGAGGAAGATGTGGAAGCCTAGTTTTATCATTAACTAGTTATGTGCTCTTGAGTAAGTTCCTCTCTAAGATTTATTTCCCTTATCAAGTGATATGAGGCTGGTAATTGCAGTTTCCTCATAGGATTATTTGGGAGGATTAAATGAAATAATTTAGCATCTAAAGCACCCACATAGTGCCTGACTTATAGTAATTACCCAATAAATTTGAATCCAGTTCAGCTAGACCACAAAGTCTGTGCTTTTTTCCCACTGTGTTATTTTATGCCCACAATCTCATACCATACTCTTCCGTTTCATTTCTCTCCTTTTCCAATCTTATGGCTTTTCCAGTACTCTTCAGGTTCCTCGTTTGATTCTCACCGATTAAATGCTACAGTTCCCAGGGGCTCATGGTAGACCCTCTCCTCTTATTCCATACATTTTATTCTGGGACATCTTCTCCTTTTCATATGGTTTCAACTACCAACAATTCACTACTGGTTACCAATGGCTAATCTGTAACTTTATTCAAGGATTTTCTCATGAGTTTCAGAACCACAGTAATCTAGACCTGTCCATAATGTCATCCCAAAGCCACTGGAAATACAGCACATTCACTCTTCTCCCTCTTGGGTTCTCTAATATTTGGAAGAACTGATCTCCAGTGAGCCTCCAGGCATCAACCTAGGAGTCAACCTAGACTTTTTCTTATCTTTCCTTCCCTAATAGATCATCACATCTTGTAAAATCTTCTTTACATATTTCCCTTCAAATTAATTTCCCCTGCTCTAATATTCTAGGATAAAATGTCCCAGTTTGAATTGTCTGGCATGCCATGCAAGACTTGGAGTGTTTTCATCTTGCCCTGGCAGTCCAGTCTCATTTTGTTTTCTACTGGCAGTATAAATGATGCCTAAGTGTAGGGACCTGGCAGAGAGACTGCCTGGGTGCAAATTCTGGCGAGTAAAGTGAGGTTAATAATAACATCCAGCTCTTAGGCTCTTGTGATAATTGACTAACATTTATAAAAATGTGGAAAATTGCCGATTATGTAGTAAACATGCATTACATGTTGATTATCATCACTTCTAGCCTTTTTTGCAGCTCCTTACACTCAACCCATGTTCCACTATTACTATTTCTGAATATTTTAAAAAACATTTGTTTTGTTTTTCTATCCCACTCTCTAATCCAACTTGTTTCCCTACTCCAAATCCTTCTATTCCTATTTCTTAAACACTAATTTAAACGTCTTTTCATTTTTGAAGACTTTGTTCAGTCTGTCAGATTTAAAGATTCTTTCCTTTTACTTCCATTGCTACTGATTTAATCCTAATAAGTTGTTTATATGTAGTATTTCTCCTTTTTTACGCTGAAAGTGTCTAGATGACTAGAAGAGATGGCGATGAACTTGAAAGGCACATAAGATTCACCAAAGGAATTAAAAAAAAGAACACTTTCCTTTGTCATATGGCTCATCTTAAATTGGGAGGAAGGACATAATAATATTTACATGCAGCACTATTTAACCACTACTGGCTTTAAGAATTTAAGGTAGAACTCTGATATACAACAGAATTTTTCCAAAATTGCCAAGACTGTCTTATTTGCTCAACCCCCACCAAGGGTTCTAAAATTCCCTAGAACCTCCCAGAACTACCACACTGTCTAACCTAAGGTTCAAACTGTTCCTTATACTATCTCAGGCTGTTTAACCTCAAGTTTTTATAGCTAGAGCTTAATCTTGTTGGACAAAGTTCTATTTTAACTTCATGGGGTGGGAACGGGAAATAGAATATAACTTGCAGGTACTTTGCTAGTATTTGGGGTCATTCTAATATGCTGCAGGTAAATAAACTGTAAGAAGATTTCAGAAGCTGAAACTCAGGTATGGTCCATCAGAATGTCCAGTAGCATCTTAAGACTGTCAGAGATTTGCAATGATGAAAATTTGGCTCTACTGCCAGCAACTTCACATTGGCTTTTAGGCATCCGCAGTGTGGCATCCTTCACATTGATATCCAGGCTCAGTTAAGGAATGGATATCAGTGAGGGTGAATGAGGGCAGCCAGAACCGGGTACAGATGGATGCACCCAGCAAAGATCTTGCTGTGACTCTTTGGTCTAGGCAACCTACTGAGTGTGTGCCTTTGAGGTTAGAAAGAGTACAAGCCTTTGGAAAACACATGCATATGCCTGTATGACATCTCTGCTGCCATTCTCTGGCTTTTGTGTTTTGGCTACCTGCCACTGAAATGAATGGCTTTAAATTGTTTGAAAAGTGCAAAGGCACTTTTGTATAATTTTAGAACAAGGGAGCCACTCTTAATCTTTTTAAACTGACTTAGACACTTGTCAGTTATTTGAAGGGGTTCATAACTTTGTCACCTATGCAGTTATTCAGATTCTTAAAAAGCAAGTATAGTTGGTAACAGGAATACTTCTTTGGGCAGAAAATGTAAGTACTAAAAACATTATTTAACTTGAACTTGATTCTGAACATTGAGCACTCTCCCTCTGGGATTCAAACCTCCTTCCATCTGCTTGTAGGTTTTACATGCTCAGTAAAGGACATCAAGGACTTTTCCACAATTAATCTGAAATCTTTTTTTTTTTGTTTTTTTTTTGGTACATTTGACAAATACTTTGTCCATTTAATAGGATTTTTTCATTTGGCTTAATATATTCTGATTACTATTTCTCATTGGAATTTAAAATTCATTTTTATTTATTATTATCGTAATACATTTAAATGATTCAAGAATTGGTGTATTTATTTTCACCAGAGGGTGGGGAGCAACTCCCTACATATTACCATATTTTTAAATGAAAATATTTGTAGCTCTGGTGCAGAAAATAAAAAGCTTAAAGTTTTTAGTTTTTCTGTACTTTGGAAATTATCAGCAATTTTAGAAATATTTTCAATGAGACAAAAGAAAAGAAAGGGGGGAAAAACTCACAAGAATAAATAAGAAACATCTGGTCTGCCAACTTGTATAAGTTCCAGACTCCTGCAACTTTAAACTGCCAAGCGTTAAACTTCTGAAAGTAGAGATTTGTAATGGAAATGCTAAGTGACCCTTAAAAGGCTTAAAGGGACACTGTCAAATAATTTAAGGTCAAATTTTGACCAAGTTTTAAATTGTCATAATCTGGTGGGAAATACGTTCCAGATTTTAATTTTTTTTTATTTTTGTAACTTTGCATTTATTCATGAAAATCAGTGAAAACATAATGGCCATTGTTATTTAGAATCATTCCTTTGAGTTGTAAGTCAATAAAAATGAGCAAGATTTTTCTTTCTATGATGAGAGATATGCTGATAGAAAATCCACACCATTGCTACAAAATAATCTTCTATGTCACATTGTCTAGTACACATTTGTAAACAAACTCCTGCATGGAAAAAGAAAATCTAAGATTTTTAAATTGCAATAAGAAACACTAAAATTGTCACAGAGCCTAATCTGTGTTATCGTTTTTAAATTTTGCTACCGAAAGACATGACTTTGGTAGACTTTGCTTCTGTGCTTTCTTTATTTCATGCAATCTGGCCCTAAAACTCTGTTAACGGTGTCCAAACTATTCCATAGCTATGAAAGAAATTCCATATTCAAATACTTTTAGTTTATCTTTTAACATTTCATGTTATTACACTGGCTTTTTCACTGATTTTCTTTAGATTCAAATCTTGGCAATTCTTTTCAAATTGCCCCCAAAATAATTTTGGGTACTTTTCACAGAAATCCTTGAGGATTCAGTTTAATCTTTATTTACAGGACAAAAATATTTTACCAATATTTACTTGAATCAGTCTCAAACCTCTGGTTACACCATTCTTTGTAAATTTCTGGTAGTGATAAGCACATGTTATTGTTAAAACATTCTCAGGCAGGTGAATCACGGCATTACCTAATACAACACATCCTATGAGAAAGTGGTGTGAGGCATAGTTATGGCTATGCACTAATGAAACCAGAGGATCATTTGTCATTTACTGTTTTTTTTCTCCTTAAAAATGTATTCCTAAAAACACAATGGACTTTTCAGCAGAGGTAAATTTCAAAGCAAGAGGAATGAAAGAAAGGTGCATAATAGATTGTAAGGTTGCCAAAATATTTCACAGAATACCCAAATGGCATTTGTGTAATTATTTTAAGTTTGACATGGGATAGGAAGGTGCAGGGGGAAAAAAAAAGATTAAAGAGTATGAGAATAGAAGAATGTAAAGTGCTATCCTGACTAGGGAATGAGTATCTAAAGCTTATTTGAAGAAAGCATTTTTTCTGTTGTTTGATTTTTCCCCCCACCTTCCTATGAAGCATCAGAAACTGGTCACTCCCAGAGGCAAGGTACAAAAATAGATAAAAAAAAAAAAAAGATAAATGTGTGGTCTGATCTGATGCCGTAAATTGGCTGTTCATATATATATATATACATGTATAATATCTGCTTCTAGTCAAACATGGACATTCTGATGAAAGAATACCTGGATTTACTTAATGAATGAATGCTGATGTGTGTGTATGCTGCTTGCAAAACATCTTTTTTTTAGCATCTTTCTTTGGATTTTTAGACATGCTGATGCAAGGACTGTGAGTTTGTGTTTGTGTGCATTTGTGTTTGTGTGTGTGAGTGAGAGAGAGATTAAGATAAAGAAGGAAGCTTTTAAGGAGTTTAAAATTGAGAGCACTAACACTCTTCCTACATTCCTGACATTCTTGTCATCACTTATTCTTAGTTCCTATCTGTCTTTCTCAGGTTAGCTTATGTGCTGAGGTTCTCTGGCTCCCAGGCTAAAAAGAAATGAAAATAAACAAGGAAGTTTATACCACAAGACATGAATAGAAATATCAGCTTGTGAGGGAACACCATATAAACAAAGAAATTCCCTGATAAGAGCTACCACCCATCACTTAGCATTTGTCCAGCAGCACCTGGCTACAAGCAGACATTTCTTCAGTGGCTGTGGTGTGAGGCCTGCAAGGGGGCCTGGTGCCAAGATCCCCACCACGGTTAATGGTTTTGCTTGCATTGATTTAAGCCTAGCCCTAGCTCTTGGGAGGCAGTTTTGCTCGGTTGCCATGATTCTTTCCAAAACAATCAATAGTTATGAATACACAATCATAAAACTTTTTTTCAATGAAAAAATAATTACAGTTTGAAGTGTAATCAAAAATCAGTGTGACTGTTAGAATCTCTCAGAGTATTACTGCAGATTACTTCCACTGGTGCAGCAAAAAGATCATGCAGTTATATATTGTCTCTTAAAATCAGTGAATGCATAATAGTTTTTGCTAGTCTGAACAAGAATTTTTAAACAAATTTATAAATCAATGAAGCATACAGATGCATTACTTTAATTATCGTTTCTACCCAGATGGTTGGTTTATATAATGTAATAATTTATTATCACCAGTATTACCATGGAAAGTCTTCGCTGGACCACCTCGTATTTCATATTGTCCTAAATTCAAAACTTTTTTAATGACAGCAAGAAAGAATAGTCTTTGAAGGCAATTCATTGTGAAATATTGTATTTGTCCTTTGTTCTTTTTTCAATTTTTATTTTTTTGACATTTCTAAAATCTGGGTCTCAAACTCAAGAATGTGCATCTCAATTTATGTTTTTTTTAAGTTGGACTCAAGGAAATCATTCCAAGTTTTCAATAAAGTTGTCTTTGCTCCCACCTCATCCCCAACCTAGCTGTAGACCTAATGTCTTAATTGTGCCTTTTACAGTCAGCAAAGTGGAATAGATGTAAAAGAGAGGGGAGACATTTAAGTTAGATTCTGCAAAACGCTAAGAAACATTCAATCCCAGGGGGATGTTTTTGTCATGATTCTGCTTTAAAACGCTAAGAGTAGCTGAATAAAATTAGTGATATGTGTGTTTTTGGTAGTGGTGGTGGGAAAGTATGTTTTAGAATCTTAGCTATAGGAGAAGCTAAGATCCAGTAGATCTTAAGATTATAACCCTCTTAGCTTCTGTACTCTGCTTTCCAGGCCCACAGTGGAGGGCACTGTCACCTCCATGGCTCTGCAGGGCAGGGTCACCCCTTAGGCTCTAGGCCAAGAGTGGCAGCCTGGGTGTTCTTTGAATGCTTTGGGGGTAAATTTTCTCTTTTCTTAAAAAAAATGCACGTTTCTAGCTGAATAGCTCTAAGGTTTGGACCTGGGTAATTCAAGAAGTCCAACAGCTTCCCTTCCCTCTGACCCCTTTATTTCAAATTGATCAGTGCCTCTGCTGCTGTAATCTCTCTGTTCCAGGCTTCTGCTGAGATAAGCTTATAAATCCAGGAGCTGCACCCATGATCTCTTTATCTAATGGTTGTTCAGCCACACACTTAGTGTTCTCTTCAACAGTAAGTAAGCATGTTATAACAAATTAGAAAAGTGAGAAAAAGCAAAGTTTTCTCATTTTTTGCAATATGGATAAGCTAAGGATTCTCTAAATCTCTCCAGTTTTGATTCCTTTTTTTAAATTATATCTTTTTCAATTCTTTTTTCTCTTGCATTTTATTTTAGGCAGGGTGGAGGATCCAGGCAGTATCTTCAATATTTTGCTTAGAAATATCCTCTGCTAAACATCCAATTTCATCACTCTCAAGCTCTACTTTTCATAGAACATTAACACTCAATTCAGTTGATTTCTCTGCCACCTTATATCAGCTTCCCGATAATCGATAACCTAGTTTCCAATAACCGTTCCTCATTTCCATCTGAGACTTCACCAGAATGACTGTTCATGTCCCTACTTCTACAAAAATTCTGTTCATAATTATGTATGTATGTATTCTCTAAGAAGACAGATGCTTTCCCTAGCCCTCCTCCTTTCCTTCTGAGTTCTCATCAAGCAGTCATCCCTTCATGGCAATTTCAACCTTTTCTGGCATATACCTTAAACTCTCCCAGCCTCTACCTCCCACCCTGCCCCAAAGCCACCTCCATATTTTTAGGCATATGTTAGAATAACACGCTACTTCTCCACATCTACATATACCTTTGTCAGTGCAGACTGCCATAGTAAAATACAGACTGGGCAACTTGACAGAAATTTCTCCCATTGCCAGAGGATGGAAAAATCAAGATACTAGCCAGTCTGGTTTGTTGTGAGACCTCTTTTTCTGGCTTATAGATGACTGCCTTCTCCCTCTGTGCTCACAAAATAGGGAATGAGAGAGAAGCAGAGACAGACAGACGCACGAGACACACACAGATGTCTCTTCTTATTATAGTTGGCCACAATGTATTATGACCTCATTTAACCTTAATTATCTCCATATGTAATCACATTGGGGATTAAGGCTTCAACATATGAATTTAGGGGTACAAAATTCAGCCTCTGATGCTACTGCAATTGAATCTGGAATGTGGAATATGTAGAGTTTGAATAAAGGTAAAGGTGGTTTGCCAAATTGTTCCACTGATTATGAGATTATAATGCCACAAACATGGAGAGGGTGTTTACATTCGTCAAAAGGATTATAACAATTGCAAAAAAATGTGACTGTGACCTATTTCTACATAAGTATGATGGATAGCTTTCATTTTGCAAATATTTTGCAAGGCTGTGAAGGAAGCATTGTATTCCCAGGTGAGTGCCCCCCACTCCATTTCCTTTTACTTCCATCCCCCACCTCCAGATACCTGTCATATTTCTCAGCATGCAATTCAGCTCTGGGTTAACAGACAATACTTTCATAAACTTGCTGCAGAAACGGTTATGGAAAAGCAAACTATTACTGTTGCTGTATTATATCTTGTCACAGAAAATCAAATGTGAAACAATAGAGGCTAGAAATATAAAAAATTATTTATTCATAAAATTCAGAATCCAAGAGCAAATCCGACAAAAGCTTAAGTCTTTTGAAATAGTACTTAGGTAAGTGAATAGAATATATAACGAATATTTCAAACTTCATAATCTCAATTGAATATCTAGATTTTTACCAAAAATTTTAGAACATGATTAAAAATTTTTCTGAGCCTTACATTTAAAATATTATATATAGAGTATCTTCCTTTCTGTCTTCCTTTCTGCCTTTTCCTTTGTCTTTCTCTCTCATAATTTCATGGAATAATTCTCAATCTAGGATAGTTATGAATAGTAAGCCAAAAATAGTTCATCTAAATTTTCTAGGTGCTGTACAGATTTTTTGGCATTAATATTTATAAAGAAAAAATTGTACTCTATATGTATATTTCATTCTGGCATTAACAGGTAATTTACTTATCACTTCTCTTTCTAATATATTAGCAAAAATACCATTAGTCTTCTGATTACTTCCTGGAAGTCATTTTGTGGGGATAGGAATAGATGGGATATCGTAACAGGAGGCATGGCTTTCGAAACTTACTTACCTGTGTGGGTCCTTTAAAACTACTGATAGAATACTGGTAGCTATTTTTGAGATGAAATGTATCACCTTAGATAAGAGAGAAGAAGAGAGGGAGAAATTTCTCCTTTCCTTGGATGTGGCCTGGGCTCAGTAACTGACTTATTCTAAACAGCTACAAAAAAAAAAAAAAAACACCACAGACTGGGTGGTTATAAACAACAGATATATATATTTTTTTTTCTGGAGATTGTTAAGTCCAAGATCAAGGCAGAGGGAAATTCAGGTCTGTGAAGGCAGTTTCCTGGTTCATAGGTGGCCATCTTCTCACTGTAACCTTACATGGTTGAAGGGGCAAGGGAACTTCTTTTAGAAATCTCTAGTCTTTTTATAAGACTCTATTCTCTTGACCTAAACACTTCCAAAGGGTTCATATCCTAATTTCTTCACACAGCTTCAACATATGAACTTGGAGCTGACACTTACAGGCAATCAAGAGCAATGACTTATATCTAACTAACCGTTGTATGAGAACAATCCTAGATTTAGATTTGTTTCAATAGAGAGAAGATGCTATGAGTTCCAAGGCTAGGTATGAAAAAGGTGTCATTTCCATCTGACCCTTCCTCTCTTGGTTCACTCACTCTGGAGGAAGCCAGATGTCCTGTTGAGCAGCCCTGTGGAGATGTCTGCATGGCCATGAACTGAGGCCTCTTGTCAACAACCAGCCATGTTAGTGAGCCACGTTGTATACCTAATCAGCTCAATGGTATGCTGGCAAATTTTTTCTGTTCTCTGAAAAAGAGTATATGTATCTGTATATCTACCTATGTACACACACTCACTTCACACACATTGGTTTATTATAAAGAATTTGTAGCATAAAACTTGCTGATAACAATAAAATATATAATATTCTTTATTATTAATTCCATATACCTATACTTTAGTGTGGTGTCCTATTTCTTGCAAAATCCATAATCAGTTTTTGTAATTTATGGCCAAAAATAGTGTCACAAAATCAAATTTTGAATAAAAACCTGATTACAAGTCAATTTATTGATGAACAAGTGTGGTTTTGAGGTGGATATTGGTTGATATTTTTGTTTATATTAACAAATAAAATAAAAGTGGAAAAACTTTGTTGGAACTTCATTTGCTCATCAACAACATGAATAATTTCTCTGCTGAATTTAAAAATACTTTCAAATACTGGAACTATAGATATTTCCTCAATTTTTTTTATGCTGTTGATAAATGTACAGCCATGGACACAATACACTTTTAAATCTACTCTGCATTATTAACATTTTCTGTATTACTTTCTTAAGTTTGGGCAATTAACAAAACATTAAACCAAGCCTCCATTTATAGGATTAGCCCACATTTATTGTGTAAATCCTCATGTCATGACCAACTTCAACCTACCAACTTAGGTCACAGGATGTGGAATTGGGAAGAGATACACAGTGACACACAGAAAATAAGTAAATAACCTCAGAAACACTGATTATAGTAAAACAGTAAAATTACTGAAAGTGATTGGTTTTGAGTATTACCTTTGATTTTAATGTAACATGTACAGATCATTTTAAAATAGAATTTACTACGATGCTTATATAATTGATTTTTTTTTTTTGTCTTTATAGGGCTGCACCTGAGGCATGTGGAAGTTCCCAGTCTAGGGGTCAAATTGGAGCACAGCTGCAGTCTACACCACAGCCACAGCAATGCCAGATCCAAGCCACATCTGTGACCTGTATCATAGCTCATGCCAATGCTGGATCCTTAACACACTAAGCAAAGCCAGGGATCAAACCTTAATTATTATGGATACTAGTTGGGTTCGTTACCACTGAGCCACAACAAGGGGAACTCCATAATTGGATTTTTAATAATGCCTCTATTTTAGCAGCTAGCTTGTAAAATTCCTTACCACTGCTCTGACCATACTTGATAATCTTGACCGCAACCTCATGAGAGACCCTGAGTCAGAACCACCTAGATGAGCCACTCTCAGATTCCTGATTCACAAACACTGTGAGATAAAAATGTTTATTGTTGTTTTAAGCCACCAAGTCTGGAGATAATTTGTTATGCAGCAAAGAGATAACTAGCATACACATGAACTTTATATTAGCCCTAAACTCTCAGTAAAACATGAAAAACTAAATCATTTTATTTTCTTAAGAATAAAACAAGTCACAGGATAAAATAAATCATAAAACGTAATTAATTTCATATTTGGGGGAAATTTTACACACAGGGAAAGTGATCTTTTTTAAATGAGAAAATGATTACGGACATCATTTAGCTGTTTGATATGATTACAGAGTGTTAAGGGAAAGAAAGTTCACTAATTACGTGATCTGCAGAGTGAATTAGGATGCTTAAAAAATAACTGTTTCAGGTATAATAGCTTTATGATTTTTGAGAACTTGAAGGCTAAATTTACTGATCTTTATTTTGAATTGTTCCAATTTTGCTTCTTTGATTCATATACAATACTTTTTGTTTAAAATGTCTTCTTAACCAAAAATGCATGGGGAAAATCTATGCTGTGTAATTAACACAGGCTAACAAACTAGCAATCAAAAATACCTACTAAGTTTATGAGACCAACCATATATAATAATACAGAAATTAAAGCGGAGATTACTTGGTAAAGGTTGCCAACTGTTAAATATAAGGATCGAACAACATACTTCTGTAAGTCAGATAATGTCTTATTTGAATTTGGGTTTCTCAAAATGGCAAACAGTTTCTTTCTCTTTTTCTTTTTCTTCCCTCTCCCCCAAGCTTCCACAGCTCAAGTACACAAAATTGGATCAATCATAAATCTTACAAATAGTAACTCTTGACATCCTCATCATTGATCCACCTGTGGCCCTCATTTATTTTTAAAGTTTTCTTTGTTAACATGATGACCCCAACTCAATCTACCACCAAGCCCCAAAACTGGATTACAGACAACGATTTATACTTTATGTTTTATTTCCCGAGGCTCTCACATAATTATTTCCCACCTGAGGTGTTATGGACTGAATGTTTGCTCATTCAAACCCTCAAAATTCATATGCAGAATCCCTAGCTCCACTGTGTAGGTATTAGGAAGTGAAACTTTTAGGAAGTAATTAGGTTTAAGTGAGGTCATGAGAATGGAATCCCCAGTGGGATTAGTTCCTAATAAGAAGAGCTGAAGAGATACCAGAGTGTACTTTCTTTACCACATTAGGATATGGTGAGAAGGTGACCGTTTGCAAGCCAGGAAAAGGAACCTAGCCAAGAACCCAAGCTGCCAGCATCATCATCTTTGATTTTCCAGCCTCCAGAACTGTAAGAAATAAATGTCTGTTGTTTAAACTACCCAGTTTAGAAAAGATTATGTTAATCTTTTACTGGCCTTTAAATTTTTTTTTATTATACACACTTATAAAAGTGATTTTTTGTTAAAGGAAGATTGTTGTATAATAATAATTATATGTGTACTTATTTTCTTTATATCCACATTACAAATTTTATTAAGAAAACATTACTTGCTTTCTATTTTTTTTAACTAAAATACCTATTAACATCTCTAGAAAAACACAGAGGACAACTTGGAAAATTCTGATATGATAAAGAGCTGGACTTTGCAAAGAGAGAGAGCTGAGCTCAAACCTAGTTACCATAACTTACTAGCTATCTGTCAGAAAAAAAGCTGGCTAACATTTGTGGACCTTGATTTTTTTATTTATAAGGTAGGGGGCAATCAACAATACTGACCTTTTTCAGCGGTTATGAAGATAAAATAACATGTTAAATGCAAAGAACTTAACACGTGTATTAAGAACACAGTTTTTTTTTTAAGTTATTTAAGAGAGAATTAAAATTTGTTAGATTATTTTCCTTTTTTTTTCCTTTTAACCCTGCTGAAGCGGTTGACCCAAGTAAATCTGAATTCCACTGACATCAATTTAAAAGTATATCCAAATTGCCATATGGAAACTTTCTCCAGCTATCATTTGCTGTAAAATGGTGAACTGACCTATGAATCATAGTGAAAGCATAGCTTGATATCATATAGTAGCATAGCCAAATTCAGACAAGGCCAATCAATTTCTTCCAAAATCATCATAAAATGAACATAAAATTGTCAAATGCTGTGTGATAAAAGTGGAATACACATTTAATTTGGCTTGATCAATCCAAATGTAACTAATTTTTCAATATTTTTTGTAATTTCTATGAGTTCTTAAGATGTAAAACATATGGACATTTAAGTAATATTTTAAAATTGATTAACTAGGATACTTACAATAAGGATTTTATTAAGGAAAAGAAAATCCTGCAGGAAATTTTGGTTGTTATTAAAATGGTTGTCTATTCTTAAGTAATTATACTTGTTACATTATAAGTCCAGCCTTGTAGCTAGGTCCAAAACAATTTTTGCTTTGTAAGCTCGATGTTCAGCAAATCTGTCATTAACTCAGAAAGTCCTGTTCCCCTCACAGAAACGGTCAACGACAGTTTGAGTTGAACACATTCTTTTTCAGAAAATAACTAGTTTTCTAGTTTTCCTGAGATTCACACCTCCTAGAGGAAAATACAAAAACTTATAAATTTGAATTCATATTTGTTTTAGTTCCAATTTTGATCTAAAATAAATGTAATTACTAACATTTGCTAGAGTCATTGGTGCAAATTCTCCATTAGTATTGATGGGTTTTAGCAGATAGGTACACAATGGATACATAAATAAATATATATAACTTCCAGTAAGCCACACAAACATATTTTTATGGAAATGAAAAATCATCTAGTAGTGTTATTACATGAAAGTAACATTAAGTATCATTTCCATTAAAATGCTTAAGAATCAGAAAAAAGTAAATAGTAAACTATTACTTCAAATTTGTAAAGAGCCTGCTTTTATAAGGAGAAAATAAATGTTCCCTATGTTGAGAAAACTGACTCGAGTGTTTAAATGCCAGATAACGAAATGAAAGTATAAAAGTAGGCCTATATAAAAAACAAATCACAGTTTTCTAAAAGGCGAATAGCCTAGCTGATAAATCATTTTTGTTCTGTCTGCCCTGTGTGAAGAGGCCAAAGAGATGACACATCTTTTAAATAAATCTAGAAGCTTTTCTCATTTAAACTATCTTTGATGCTATATTTATTCCAGAAGCTAAAATATTTCCACGGCCTTTCAAAATAACATTTTTACTCCCAGCAATCAATTTGAGTTCCTTTTAAATCTAACATTTTAATTTTATTTCCTCTACAGGCATTGAATTTGGCACAGTTTTTAAGCCAGGCTTTTTAATTTTGAAATATCTTAAAGATTGCATTTTACCTCAACTCCATGTTATTTCAGGGACATGTTATCAAATTATTATCTTTTCCACCACACATTATAACCACCCATTACCTTAGAAAATGCAAAGAGTTTTCAAATATGTGACTGGGGCAATGGTAAAAATAAAATTAGGCAGAACAGTATATGCTTATGGACAACATGAAGAATGAGCTTGTTTTAGAGAGTTATCTCCTTTGAACCTTTAGAGTTTCATCAGAAAAAACTTTTTCTCTTTAAAATCTTCCCATGAGAGATGCCACTATGACTTGGACTTATCGGGCATCAACTTAAATAAGATTTGTTCTAGAATGAAGTTTGTTTGGACCATCTCACACTAGTGCACACATTTCCTTTCCTTGTCCCCTTGGATAGGTGTCTAAACCCTAAAACACCACTGAGCAAACCACTTTCTTATCTGGCATGCCACAGACTTTTACCATCGATTTAATTTGGTCTTCACATTTTTATTGTCATAGAAGTGCTGCCAAACTGACTCTTTCTTTCTTACTTTTAATTTTAATCATAAATGAGTGTCAGAGATGGTTTTGGCCATAGATAATATGTGAACGCTTCTTAGAATGAGTAATTTCCTCTGACACTGCAATTTAATTCCCTTCCTATTCAGCCAGGACCATGGAAAGTCCAATCAGATGACCCTGCTACCCTAGTAGAGAGAAAAAAATTGCTTCTGTACTAGAAGCGTTGATGTGGACTCATGACTCCGGGCACGCGCAAGTTGGGCAAAGGATTTTGACTCTTCAAAAAGCAGAGGCTTAGATATTAGTGATAAGGTTAATGTGCCCTCCAACTCTTAATTATAATACATTGAAAAAGCAGGAAAAGGGCAGAATAAAATATTAATGTTCTTATGTTGGATCTATATGTGGAAATAAAAGAGTTAATAATATACTATTTGTTTCTAACAATGTCTTTAAATTACTTTCATTATAAAATGATAGAACAGTAACACATAATATCCCCATCAAAAGCATCTTCTTGTAAATATAGTATTATTCAAATCAGATTCTTCAGATCTCTCATTTATTAATTTACAAAGTGATTTTTTGAGCACATTTTATGTGATGCACTCTTCTAGGCATGGAGATACTGAAATGAATACAGTACAGTTCTTTTTGATTGTCTCCTAGAGGGAAGAGGTACAGGTAAACATAATTGTAACATGATGCAAATCACATATCCTGCTATCATAGAGGCACAGTTAAAACAATATAGAGGAAAGAACACATGAACCCAACAAAGCTGAATCAGAAGATTATTTTAAAAGAAGAAGAATAACTTGGAGTTTGCAAATCAGAAAAAAGGAAAGACAGGCATTCTAGCCAGAAAGATCAGTGTGTACAAAGATAGGGAGAAGGCAAACTCTAGGAGACATTCAAGCTGGTACTTTGTATTAGGAAATTGTGAGTAGACAGATGGGAACTAAAGCCATAGCAGTGAATCTCACCAAGAGTGGGAAGATTAGGAATTGCAACCCTGGGAAACACCATGAAATAAGTATTAGGTGAAGGACTAAAGGAGAAAAAAAAAAAAAAGGGAGGGAACCAATAAGGAAGAATCAGAAATACAGCAGTTAAAATTTTAAGCTATGCTTATTTTCTAGGCACCGCAGAAGGAACCAGGTATACAAAATCAAATGTAAGTCACGGCTCTGACTCTCGAGGTTCTTTCAGTAAAGGTGAAAAACACAATATAAGCACTGTGATTATAATACAAGATGTGTGTGGATATGGTGCTTAAAAGCAAGATATTCAGAATCAGAGTGCCTGAGTTTAAATCCTGGCTTCCTCAGTTACCATTAATTAATTAATTCCAAACTTAAATTCCTTTATTATCCCTATGCTGCAATATTCTCTTTATTTCTTTTTTAGGGACATTTGCTGCCTAGACAACCATCCTTGAAGCGAAACAGCCAACACCTTCCCTGCTCTGCGCAGGTCCAAATTTTCAGAGCATGGCCTGAGCTGGAGGTGTATTTGGGCCTTCTGCTCAGTTACGCAGCAATAATCTTTCTGTGAAATGGAGTGCATTCCCTATATAGTTGTTGCAAAGATGGAACAAAGTTATTAATGGAAGGCATTAATTCTTGGCATATATCAATGCTCAATAAATATTAGCTATTATACACACATATATACATACACACAGTGCACACTGGGAACACTGAGGAGGGTACATCTATAGACTAAAGATTGACAGGGGTGAGTAAACCATGAACTGAGTTTTGTAGGATGAGTGGGAAACAGTACCACAAAGAAGATGTAGAGAAGAGCATTCCATGCATTGGAATAGTATAATGAGATGGGAGAATTAGAAAAGAGTAAGACTTAAAAACAGGGGGCAAGAAGAGGGTATTTTAACACCCAGCAATTATAAGCAGAGTTCACTGAAAAGCTGTATCATATGCCTGTTAGGAATTTTTATTTTTTATTCTTTTATTTTTTATAATTTATTTTTTATTTTTTTGCATTATAGCTGGTTTACAGATTTCTGTCAGATTTTCCAACTGCACCGCATGATGACCCGGTTACATGTACATATACAGATTCACCACATGTGATTAGATATAGTTCCCCATGCAATACAGTTGGATCTCCTTGCTTTTCCATCATTAAAGCACTAGTTATCTCCATTCCCTCCCTCCCCTACCCCTACCCCACCCCCTTGGCAACCACAAGTCTGTTCCCCAAGTTCGTGATTTTCTTTTCTGATGAGAGGTTCATTTGTGTAGTGTTTTAGACTCCGGTTATAAGAGATTTCATATGACATCTGTCTTTCTCCTTCTGACTTGCTTCACTCAGTATGAGGGTTTCTAATTCCATCCATGTTGCTGCGAATGACATTATTTTATCCTTTTTTTATGGCTGAATAGTATTCCATTGTGTATATATACCACATCTTCCTAATCCAGTCATCTGTCGATG
The DNA here is from genome assembly GCA_004024745.2 of Catagonus wagneri. Taxonomy (NCBI): domain Eukaryota; kingdom Metazoa; phylum Chordata; class Mammalia; order Artiodactyla; family Tayassuidae; genus Catagonus; species Catagonus wagneri. The sequence continues at coordinate 4,174,732 of PVHT020000065.1, forward strand.
GACATTTGGGTTGTTTCCAAGTCTTGGCTATTGTGAATAGTGCTGCAGAGAACATGTGTGTGCAAGTGTCTTTCTCAAGGAAATTTTTGTCTGGATATATGCCCAAGAGTGGGATTGCTGGGTCATATGGTAATTCTATGTACACTTTTCTAAGGTACCTCCACACTATCTTCCATAGTGGTTGCACCAGTTTACATTCCCACCACCTGTTAGGAATTTGAGCAATGAAATCAGACTATTTAAGTTCAATTTTTAGTTCGGCCATTTGGAAGTTGTCTGAATTTAGTTAAGTGACATAACCTCTCTGTGCCTCAATTTCCTTACCTGTATAAGAGAGATACCAATATTTGCTGTAGGTGGAATAAGGAATTATTTGGGACATTACTTGGCATGTGGTGAATGCCATGAAATTATTACCTATTGTTATTAAATTTACAGATTCATGATTGAGTTAACATAAAGTAATGTCTGCAGTCGTGAAGGAGATTCTTGGAGCCCTGGACATTCTCTGCCCCAAGTTAGTTAAGTCATTTAATTTCTATGACTATGAACTCAAAGTTAGTCTTGACCTTTATAAGTTAATATGCTAGTGCCTGGTCCAGAAGAGACACCAGGAAAACATGCTAAGAGAACTGCTAACTGTAATAGCTTAACACTACATTCAGGGTAGACAATTTCTAACATAATCATATCCATAAATGTGTTTTTTCTACTTAAAGAAGTTTATTGGAAAAAACTAAGAATTGAAGTTTGAGAGTTATATTTCACAGACCTCGAAACTCTGGCCCTATTTGGACATCCATTTGAAAATTAGGCAACTAAAAACTTTAGCAGACTCACCCAGTTCCTAAGACACATAATGGAATCTCGGATGACTGAGACTGACCATTTCGTATAGTCCCATGTTCTTAGAATTATTTTGAACAAAAGTACACTCCAGGGTATAAAATATTAGATAACTCTCATTAGTAGTTTTTTGTTGTTGTTTTCTACCAAATCCTGCAGACTAATAGAGGATTTTAAAAGAAAGTGGTTCTGGACAGTGGAATAACTTGGTGATGAACTTAAAAGAAGACATATCTATTGGCAGTCATAGAAACACAAGGACAACTTGGTCTCCTTCAATTTAAAGGAATTGGTATTCTCTGTGAGATCTCAGAGTGCTAAAATAACACATGGGGCATTTATGAACTCTTTCCAGGAGGATCAGATTATTAAGACACCCCAAGTGAGCATGAGTTATCTCCCCACTCATGTATTATAATGTTAAGAGAATAACCTTGGACATTGATAGCCATAGATATATAGACCCAGCTGCACTTCACATTAACAGTCAACAGTGACCTAGGCAGTGAACACAAGAACACCGCCGAGGCAATGATCAAGTATTCCCAACTTGATCTTCAGGTGGAAGATCAAAGAAGGTGGACAGTTAAGTGGCTCCATCAAGATTTAGTCTCAACAGGTTCTAGGTCTGGCTAATATTTGAAACTAGAAAACTAGAAAACTGTTTCTAATCAACATCAACAGTGAAGTGAGGGATTACAATGAGCTGCTATGGAAGTATTCCCTTTTTGAATCCTTGATTAATCACAATCAGTCACATTCATATTTTTATCAGTATATTTATAAAAAGCAGTATTATTATAACTTACACAAATAACTTTCAGAAATCCTGTTCTGAATGTCATAGGCAAGAAAGGGAGGTAAAGCAGGTCTAGAAGCAGCAGATTGGCATGTCAGAGGAGAAACTCAGACAAGGTCACTGAACGTTAATCAGGAATGAAAGAAATGATAAAGTGAAGGTCATCACAATGGGACTATGATAATAATCTCTCTTGTCTCACAAACAGCCACACTTAAAGCAGCCCTGCACTTAAAACAGGGACTTGCTTGGAAGAAGTGTTAGGAAATTTTAGGATCTAGACTCCACTAATTTTTCTGTGTTCTTAACTAAAAGTTTTCAACTAAACATTGTAAGAATTGCCAAATTCCCTGAGGGAAAGGTGATATCTTTTTTTGAAGACTATAGCCACAGTCCTTGGTAAAGGAGTCTAGTTATTAGCAGGATTTCATAAATGTAGCATAAATGAAGGAAGGAGTCACAAACACAGTAAAAACTGGGACCAGTGGAGGGAAGAAATGCATTCACTATTCCTCTTTCCAAAACTGGTTTTGAATGGCCATTATTAGGGGGAAATGGAGGTGGGAGTACTGTGTGGGAACATTTAAAATTATACGTGCAAATTAAGTTCAAGCCTATATTTGCTTATCTGTACCTCAAAATGGATCTTTGTTTTTTTGTGCATATAAATTTTATTTCTCTCACTAAATTGTGGCATTTTTTTGTATGTGTGAACAAGAATAAAAATCTTTGGTTTGGAGGTGAGGGACTGGCTTAAATAGACTGCCTTTTGATGTTTTGTGTGTGCAATCAATTAGCGAATAAATGAAATGAGGTATACCGGAAAGACACTGGACTAAGAGAAATTAAGGGTTCAAGATCCAGCTCTTGCTGTATGATTTGAAATTACCTGCACATTCTGAGGTTTGCAAGTTTATCTGCAAAATGGGGCAACGATATTTAACAGGTTTGCAGAGGTTGCTTATGTGTAAGGATCCAGTGAAATAATTCACAAAGAACTGTAGGTGTTTTAATGCAAAAGCATATGTAAATGCTTAAGAAAACATATCTTTATCTTGTTAGCACAGCATTCATCAGGCTTTGGATTCAAACCAATGCAGTTTCATATTTTGGCTCTTCCAAACATGTGGCCCTGGGTAAGTCAGTTAATCTCCTCATTGGTAAAAAGAGGAATTTGTAGTGGTTAGTTACAGGTAAGGCTCATTAGAGGTAACAGAATGTACTGTGAGCCAAGGACTATGCTAAGCCCTTGACCCCAATTCATTTAATTGTCACCATAAACGTCTTTCTTTTTCTTTTTTCTACACTATTCCCTGCCCCTCAGCTTCTACTGTCTTCCGCACATCTATCCTGGGAGAATGCGTACTGTCACTGACTGGCAACTAATCCCTCTAAGGTGCTGACTGATAATCAATGTGTGATAATGACTTTAGGCAGAGGTGAGCAGCCATTTTTTACAAGTGCCAATTCTGGGAAAATAAGTGTGTTAATAGGCCATCTGAAAAAAAAAATACAGTAACAATTACCTGAAATCTTTCTACCCATTAATGGTCCCATTTAAATACTAACAAACTACTTTATTGTTTGTATGTTTGTTTTTTTGTTTTACTAAGGCCTTTGAAGAAAAATATATACATGTAACTTAATGTCTTGGCCAAAAAAAAAGTCACAATTGTATAATTGAAATTTCTTCAAAGCCAATATCTGGGTTATATTTGGGGACGTTGCAACATGTAAGTCATTTCCCAGTCTTTCATCCTAAAACTAGAAAAGTGTTTAAAAGGAATAAAACTAGTATGGCAGAAAGACTGGATGATTGCTCATGATAATAGTTAATAATAGATAATACTTTTGAAAATTTATTTTATGTAAGATAAACTGTAATATGCACTTTACATGTGTTATCTAATTGATGCTCTCAAGACTGCCAAGACCTGTTGTGGCTAAGCAGGTTAAGAACTGACATAGCCTCTGTGAGGATGTAGGTTTGATCCCTGGCCTCTCTTAGTGGATTAAGGACCCAGTGTTTCCCCAAGCTGCAGTGTAGGTCACAGATGTGGTTCGGAGCCCTTTTTGCCATGGATGTAGCTGCAGTGCCGATTTTACCCCTAGTATGAGAACTTCCAAATGCCGAAGGTGAGGCTGTAAAAAGGAAAGAAAAAAAATTGCCAAGACCTAGATATTGTTTGTGGAGATGGGGAAGCCAAGATACAGGGAGGATGAAGAGCTTGCATAGGCTCATACCTATGAGTAGTTGTACCAGATCAAAACCTTGGCCGGTCAGCTCCAGACCCTGTGCTGTTAGCCTCCAGCTGTTCTGGGAATACTGGGAAAGGTCCCAGGCTTGCTGCTTTCAGTCTTACCATGAAAACCAGGTGGAGGCTGGGATTGTAAACAAACTCAGATCCAAGCCACATTGGATGTGCGCTGCTAACAATATACTGGGTATTCTTCTAGTGACTGTAATCTGGTAGAAAGTATATATTTTTCATATTTTCGTGTATAAACAGAGATAGAGAAATCATGTCGTAGTTTGGTTAAGCTGCCATACAAATTTTACTCTATATCAATGAAAGTTGTCTTAGATTGAAAAAAAAGAAAATTGGAGATAATTGCCACCACTTCCATCACCAGGATGCCATCATTACAACATCATCACAGGAAGAATTATAATGATATGTTACTATAACTTGCTGTGTGTTTATGGTAAGTGAAGTGCTGAACTAGGCTCTTTACAGTCACTATCACATTTAATACTCACAAGACTTGTGAGGAATAGTTATTCATCCATTCTACTGACTGGAATTAAGTTCAGAGAAGTTTAGTGACACGCCCAAGGTCACACAAGTAGCAAGGGAAAGAGCAGAATTTTGAAACTATATGTGCTCAACTGGAGCTTTGGCCACTTTCTCAGACTTGTTTTTTCTCTTCTCTCCATCTCTCATTTACTCCTCAGTTGAGCAGGTCTGGCCCCGCCCACTTCTCTGACCTTATCTAGACCACATACCCTCCCTCAATCAGCGAGCATCAGCCATACAGATCTTCTTTCTCTTTCCCAAGTGTTTTTTCTGCTGCTGTTTCTCTGAATGGGATGTTCTTATCTGAGATCTTCCTGTGTCTGCTCCTCATCATTGAGATTTCAGCTTAAAATTATACCTCCACATAGAGGACTTCCTGATCACCTGAAGTAGTCCCCACCCCATCACTATCTATCTCATTACATTTTAAAAACTGTCTTGCAAGCATTTACTATCCAATTCTATCAAATGAGCTACTATTCACTAGCTCATTTGTTTCTTTGTTTATTGAATGTCTTCTCTAATAAGAATGTCTGTAAGAGCAAAGTATTTTTCACAGTCCCATAATAACATCACAGTAAATATCTGTCACATGAAAGGATGGTGGATGAATGAATACTGGAAGCTCATGTCTTTTCCAAGTCTGCTTCCTTGTGATCCTGACCATATGTCTGGCCAACCTGCCTCACACCACAGTGATCCTTGCAGGCCACTGTGGTTACGAAGATGCTAAGGCCAGCAGTTGGCCACCCTCTGTATGTAACTTGTAAGGCAATAAGTAAGTAGAGATCTTATTCACTGGCCATACATATAGTACATGTATGTACTGGGCAGGTACTGGCCAATACTTCAAGTATTTGGGCAAGTATTTGAAGGCTTGACATTAACTAATACTTTTTTGGTAACAAATATTTGCCAAACCTAGATTTTGTTTTCATCTACTTAAAGAAAAAAAAAAGTTCTATTCCATATGGTTCTTATGTGCTCTTCTAGGAAGTACCAAATAAGTCAAAGACAATCATTTATATGGAAATTGGGAGGAAGGATGCAACAATGGGTATGGTAGGAAGCACGTAGTGCCAAAGCGCTAGTTACAGGGTCAGCATAGCATGGGCTTAAAGCCCAGGAATGCTATAGAAGATCCTGTAAGGAAGATCCTCCTGTGAGCTGTTTACAAGTGGGCAAAGTGAAGCTTTGTGAAATCAAGGAACTTGCTCTGTTACACAGACATTAAATGGCAAAGCTGGAACAAGGACACAGGCTGATTCTACAGCTCTATCTAATGATTCCATTCTAACTTTGTCATGCTCAAAAATGCCATTGAAAAATTCTTACCCAAGGTTAACTTACTCAAATGAGGCTCAGTGAAACAAAGTTCTACTTTGTTTGAAAGATTCCTCACAGGTGTCAGAGTCAACATGTCTCAAAGGGATGGATTCCCACAAAACAATATCCTGCCTATCATTTTCCATTAGGATTGGAAATGACATCCTTTGGGGAGGGGTCATGGGGATGACACGGTGAACCCTTATCTCTGCAGATGGAGAAGGTGAGCGAGGTCCCCAGGGTAAAGGCAGCTAAAGGGCTGGGTCCTTTGACTTGAGACTCTAAGAACAAAACAAGCAAACACAAAACAGCTCCCTGGTATTTTTCCATTTTTTTCAGTTTACTTTTTCTAAATAAGAGAGCAGATTTAGGATAGGAGCCCTGGTTGGTAACAAAAACTCTGCATTAGGGTTATCTCTCTGTGTCCTCTATGTAGCTGGTAGATGCTAAGCAAAGTCCTAAAATAATATATGCCTTTAAATGATTCATGCCAATATCTTCTCTTTACAACATCATGAACAATGACTACAAGGTCTAGAGAGGTTTTGTGTCTTGCCCAGAGCTATACAACTGGATGATGGTAGAGTTCATTTCAGAAACTAGTTTCTTGGAGTTCCCGTCGTGGCGCAGTGGTTAACGAATCCGACTAAGAACCATGAGGTTGCGGGTTCGATCCTTGCCCTTGCTCAGTGGGTTAACGATCCGGCGTTGCCGTGAGCTGTGGTGTAGGTTGCAGACGCGGCTCGGATCCTGCGTTGCTGTGGCTGCGGCGCAGGCCAGTGGCCACAGCTCCGATTAGACCCCTAGCCTGGGAACCTCCACATGCCGCAGGTGCGGCCATAAAATGACAAAAGGCAAAAAAAAAAAAAAAA